>OY776114.1:6750483-6960616 GCA_963675035.1 Allygus modestus | reverse complement strand
CGAAGGGAATATCATAAAAATTAATAAGGCGGTAAAACCGAGTCAAGAGTTGAAAGAATAAAACATCATCCGTTTTAATATCAGATGTTTTGTTATGTTTGTTCAAAACTGAAGTAACCTTTAGTTGCTGGGCACAGACTTGCTCGGATTCGAACAACTACTTCGAATTCAAAATTATGGATACTCGAGTTTGACTTGCCACCAAAAATTAACCGATTAAGCTACAACAACGGCGGTTACATCAACATTGTCCTTGTCTTATTCTTCGAGTTTCGTTGTTAACATGTTTGTTTACTTTCTTCTGAAATGTAAAACATTGAAACTTAGGACGTTCACGGGGCGTAGCCCGAGGGGATTTTAAGGAAGTGAATAGGCCTATGTGTTGCATGGGTTCAAGATCTACCTATGTGTAAAGTTTCAGCCCAGTCGGTTCAGTAGTTTTTGCGTTCACCCGGAACATCAGACAGACAGACAGACAGACAGAAACCACCTCTTCTTTATAATGTTACTAGCTGTGTACCCGTCCTTCGTACGGGTTGTATATAAATGGTATATTAACTAAAGCAAATACCAATACACATTGTTTTATAATATTAAAATTACACGTTTAATGGACAGTTAAATCAAATTTAATTAACGAAATATACAGGCAGATAGTTCGGGTCCTGTTGCTAAGTCGAGGAACCCTGTCGGGTAGTAAACGGCGTGTGATTTGCGACTCCAAATCGGTACACGTAACACTTTGGATTCGCTTTTAGAAATAAAAGACCTCAAATACAATAAAAATAAAAAATACCGGGAAGGGGGCATTAATATAAAATCGGTGGGGGAGAGTAAAAATATAAAATCGGGGGGGGGGGGGCAAAAATGTAAAATTGAGGGGGACATAAAATAAATTATAAAATTGAAGAGGGGGGAGCAAAAATATAAAATCGGGGGGACATAAAATAAAAATAAAAAATTGAAGAGAGGGGGGGGCAAAATATAAAATTGGGGGTGAGGTAAGAATCAAAATGGGAGGGAACTCTGTCGGGTAGTAAACGGTGTGTGGTTTGCGACTCCAAATCGTTACACGTAACACTTTGGATTCGCTTTTAGAAATAAAAGAACGCATGTACAATAAAAATAAAAAATTATCGGGGAGGGGGGCATTAATATAAAATCGGTGGGGGGGAGCAAAATATAAAATCGGGGGGGCAAAAAAAACCGGGGGGAGAGTATTAAAAATATATAATCGGGGGTGGGGGCAAAAATATAAAATTGAGGGGGACATAAATTAAAATTATAAAATCGAAGAGGGGGAGGAGCAAAATATAAAATTGGGGTCAGGCAAATATGAAAATGGGGGAGCAAAAATATAAAATCGGGGGGGGGTGGGAAAGTATAAAATAGAGGGAGTACAACATAAAATAAAATATAAAATCGAAGAGGGTGGGGAGCAAAATATAAAATTGGGGGTGGGCAAAAATAAAAATGGGGCAGCAAGAATATAAAATCGGGGGGACATAAAATAAAAATATAATATCGAAAAGGGGGGGCAAAAATATAAAATCGGGGGGGCAAAAAATATAAAATCGGGGGGTGGGCAAGCAAAATAAAATAGGGGGGGAGCAAATATTTAAAATTAGGGGGGCAAAAATATATCACATCGGGGGGTGAAAAAATATAAAATGGGGGGGGGCAAAAATATAAAATGGTGGGGGACATAAAATAAAAATATAAACTCGATGAGGGGGGGAGCAAAATATAGAATCGGGGGTGGGGCAAAAATAAAAATTTGGGGGGATACAGAAAGTATCGGTACAAATTGTTTTTTGAGCAAATAAGAATAGGCTACAACCAGATGAACCAGTTCATTAATATTAATCAATAGCTAGCTGACGTACCCGTTCTTCGCACAGGGGTTTTCTCTACCCGTTCTTTAGTCAATGCAATTTCCATTTTAGTTAGCTTGAAACAGCTGTTCTTGCTTCTGCTCTTTAAGCTGTCAAATCGAAGTGTCCACAGCTGTTCGCATTACAGTTTCTGAATGTTTACTTTCTTCTGAAATATAAACATTGAAACTTAGGACGTTCACGGGGCGTAGCCCGAGGGGATTTTAAGGAAGTGAATAGGCCTATGTGTTGCATGGGTTCAAGATCTACCTATGTGTAAAGTTTCAGCCCAGTCGGTTCAGTAGTTTTTGCGTTCACCCGGAACATCAGACAGACAGACAGACAGACAGGCAGAAACCACCTCTTCTTTATAATGTTATAGATTAGATTTTAAAACTTAATTTTATGAAAGCTGTTATCTATTTCGTAAAGTGATGTTTTCTCAGCACTCTAAAAGACCTAAAAACTTCTTTAATGGCTTGTTATGAAGCTCGTGATTTTTATAGTCTAATTTTGAAAGTACTTAAACCAAATATACTTCGAAATGATTGATTCAGAGTGATTATTTAGTAATAAATCAGTGCGCGCACGAGGCTGGCTACCGCTGCGGCGTGTTGAACGGAGTGTGACGTTGCTGCGATAAGCGAGTTGGCGGGCGCTCCGCACCCTGAGGCTTTTGATGGGAAGGATGACGCTCGCACCCCTAATGGAATGTGTCAGAAGAGCAATATTCTCTTTCTCCTGAGTCATTTGGTGAGCGTTTTAGCACAGACAAAGGAATCTATATTCGTTTCTCTGTGGTTTTAGGTTGTGTTTACAAAATGTCAAAATCATCCTTAAACAGAATCATTAAGAAGCTTGTTTTTAGGTTCAAGAAATTCAACAAAAAACCAGTTCTAATGGAATCCAACTCTCTTGCTGCTTTTCGCCATGCCTATTTAAGAAGAATAAAGGACCTGAGAGCTAAAGGCTAATCTTTTATACTGATGAAACTTGGCGCGGACAAAATCATACAATGAAGAGTGGTTGGCAAGAACATATTATCGACGCACTGATTAAGAACTTTAACAACTACAACCAAACGGTGATGGGAAATGGTAAAAATGAAAATCAACAAAGACATTTTGACAAACATTGTACAAACTGGTTGCAGACTGCGGGGATTGCGGAGCGCTCGCCAACTCGCTTATCGCGGCAACGTCACACTCCGTTCTTTTCAACACGCCGCAGCGGTAGCCAGCCTCGTGCGCGCACTGATTTATTACTTAATAATCACTCTGAATAAACCGTTTCGAAGTAGGTTTGGTTTAAGTACTTTCAACATTAGACTATAAAAATCACGAGCTTCATAACAAGCCATTAAACAAGTTTTTAGCTCTTTTGAGTGCTGAGAAAACGTCACTTTACTAAATGGATAACAGCTTTCATAAAATTAAGTTTAAAAACCTAATATTACACAAATAACTTAAAAACATGTCTATCTATAACGTATAAATTTGAAATCGATAAGTTGACCCGTTTCGGAAATATGAATTTTTAAGTCCGTAGTTGCTAGAAAAACGGCAAAAATCGTGTACTTTTTAGATTCTACCCACAATAAAAATTAGTTACAATCAAAATTTAAAATTGTTGTTTAGACCGAATCACGAAAAATAAGACAAGGACAATTTTTATCTAACCGCCGTTATTGTAGCTCAATCGGTTAATTTTTGGTGGCAAGTCAAACTCGAGTATCCATAATTTTGAATCCGACATTATTATTCAACTTTCTTAGATATTTTCAAAATGGTGACCGTTTGAATATTTTAAAGTCAAATAAAAAATAAAAAGACCATTAAGTTTATAACAATTGTATGAAATACAAAAATATAAACATTCTTATCACAAATCTAATGATACTTTATTCAACGCAATCTGTCAAAGCATAAGCAAGAAAATGGCTATCTATACATCTTTTACTTGCTTGTTGCAATTCTGTTCCTCCATTTATTCAGGTAAAAATGGAGCTGACATTTTATACAGGCGTAATTCGAGTTTGGCAAGGTGTGGTAGTTGCCCGTCCCATTGAAGAAAATATTGTAGTAATATATAAAAATTCATAATTTACATTTTAAGACAGCACATCTTTTTTGGATTTGGCATGATAAAAAAAACAAACGAAAACCGTAAAAATATGTAGGTTAAAACTGGTTAAATTAATATCAGTGGTTAAGAATAATTAACGATTTATACCGCCCCCACCCCCGAATAAACGAAGGACCATTTAATTTATTATAATTACTCATTTCTCCCCCCCCCACCCACCCACTGCCAACCAATCACTCTCCCCCTCACGGACCTCTATCGTTGTTCCAGTCAAGTGTGACCCAAGACCCAAAGGGCAAGTTCAATGTTGGGCCACTTTCCCCATATAGAGGTCAGTTGGCCTCTATCCTCGGGCCCCGCGGTTCCCCGCATTCTTCTCCTCCCTCCTCTTTGTGCCGTTCGTCTCTTGTTGTTGCCCCACCCACCATCCGCATCGCGTTGCTTCTGCCCTAGATCTGCGGCAATCTGGCGGATACTAAAATGTTTCTAGGCCGAATCCAATGGTTTGAAATTCAATGTTGGTGATAATGAGTTTTTGTTGTTTAAAGTATTGTGGACATTTGCCATAACTGGAAAACAAGTTTCTCAACGTTTCGAGATCAGATTCCAAAACCTCAAACTTGCTTTTCTCTGATCAGTGAATATCCGAACTGTTGTTCAACAACCATATTATGTAACTTTTTACCTTCAAAGAAAAAAAGAAGGGTTAATGGATAACTGGCGGGAGGTTAAAATATTGTATAGAACATTTTGTTTGGAACTTATTTTTCTACGAAACACTTTTTTAACTTTATTTATCTTAATGCTTTAACCTCTTATTTAAACATCAAAATATCGATATTTCATAGTTAATTTAGTATGACAATAAAATGATAGATACTCTAAAGTAAAAAAATTTGATAACACAGGTTTTACATATATAGTCCTATGTTTGTAAAATAAATGTAAAATATTTTCAAACTTGTTTTAAAATATGAATTAGTAAGGGCCTACACAAATTTATTTTGTAGCTAAAATGGATATAAGGCGACCAAATGAAGTTAAAAGTGTAAATTCAGGCATTAAATGCCCGACAATTTCTAATTTAGGGGGTCAAGTGTTTATAATTTACTAAGAGAGTTCATTTGTCGAGTATACAATGTTTATAAATATGTGCCCTAACAAATTTAGTTAAACGAAAAATTACGAATTATCAGAAAAAATAGATGAAAATAAGAAAATTGCTCCTGTTCACCCATTAGAGTTTGACAGAGCAAATATTAATCGAGTAAACATGGTCAGCTGGTCAACGTTAATAAAGTAATTATTAATTGGTCCGCTTTTCGGATAGTCCAAAAAATAGTGAAAAGAACAAGGCAATGAGCAATACGTCTGTGGAATTGTAAAATTACAATTTCTTCGTTACGTTGATTTACTTTATTCATACCCTTTTCAAATGCCTAATATAAGTCTAAATTACAAATTTGTCTAAAGGTAATATTTGAAAGTAAAAATTAGTTAGGATTGGGTGTCTTGCTGGCTAGGGTGTACTTCGGTTTAAGGGGCGACGAGTTCGATTCTAGGTATGCCTACACCTCTTATCAACAAAACTAAATTGAATTTAACGATGTTAAATCAATACGATTTACTGTACATAGTATGGAACATCTAAGTTTTTTGTCTCAACGCTTAAAGTACAACGTTTTCGTTTGTCCACATCGGTACTGCACAAGTGCACATTGCACAACTCGTTATTTCGTGTGTGCTTCCCACGGCAACTGACGACTGACTTAGGATTCAAGTAATGATTCCTCCATGGCTGAAACACGATTTATTTCTGGAATAAATATACAGGGTGTCACAAAAATCCGGAACTGGCTATACATAACCATATTCTACATACAAAAATAAATTGAAAATGTTCAGTAAATTTTTTTCGATTTCAACTACGTTTAGCCGCTATCCACCATTTTGTTTTTTTTTCACTTAAACATTTCTATTTCCGTAATGTATATATTTTTTACACCCGTTACTCTGGGGTTGAGACGTGGACAGTTCGTTATATAAAGGTCAAATTCGCTATCTAGAGGTTCTCCACTAAAACCTTTGTTACACAGATGTTTATTCATTTTTGCTGGGGTTGTTATAAGTTTGTTACGTTGAGGTTTAAAACACGATATATTCGTAATGTGGAGGTGTAATTTGTATTGTGTGTTAAGGCTAGTTCAAAGGAATTTAAAAAAATCGTTAAATCAAGGGGTTCGTTATACTGAGATTACGTTTCGTCAAGGTTTGACTGTACATTTGTAATCCGTTTTAACTGAAATGACGAAACAGTAACAGACACCGATTTATTTTCACTAATTGAAAAAATCCATAAACTTGATTCAACCTCAACTGAAATTTTCTCAATATTGCAATACGTTTCAGATATGTGGTAATAATTTTTAAAACAATAAAACGTATAAGATTTTATATTTCGTGCGTAGCTGATACAACCGTAAACAAACAGTTAGTAAAATACTTATTTATTCATTGTGAAGCCTGCAGAACTGTCGAACCTTTAATATAAAAAGTTACGTACCATATATATAATCCGTCTTTAGTTATTTGTAAGTGTCATAACTGATATTGGTTCGGGAACTAAATTCCCATATTCTTGTTTCACTCACAAAAATGCCATTTATGTTAAAATAAAAATAAATAAATAAATGATTAATATACATAAGCTGTGTAGAATACAACATTTTCATTTTGCATGTTTTCACGTTTCATTTTGCATGTTTTCATTTTCATTAATTATATTATACTACTATGCTGAGCTGGCAGCTTTTATTTAGTCAGTAGATTAAGTGATCATTTAAAATAATCACTTAAATTTAGATTAAATGTAGCTCGCCCAGACATAAAAGAACACAACTTAAAAAAAACAGCGAGACAGTATATATTTTCTAGCCCACTAGAGCCCCTCGTAAAGAAGCTGTGTTTGTTGCAGAGTGATCTCTAACCGTTACGCTCGAGACGTTCATAACTGAGTGAACTCACAATAATGTTTTTATTGATAGCAATAAAATAAAGCAGTAAGATTGGCTCTCAAAGTTGAATGCTTCTGATGCTGTAGACGATGATTTTACAAGGTAAGGTTGTTACTTTGATCTCCCTATTGTTTATATAATACACTGTTTATATACTCCTAGTGTAACTTGGATTGTCAGGCCTAGATTATATTCTAACAGCAGCCCACATAAAATATCGTACGGATCTGAACGTACCCCAGAGGATTGTCTATGATATGAAAATAAATTGAAACATGTTTGATACAGTAGTTAAAAAGAACTAGACGTAATTTCCCGCGGGAACAAATCGCGTCAACGTCAATTCCTCTTGGAAAGTCTCAAACATTTCTGGAATTGAGACGATACTTTTTTATTTCCATGAAACATTGATTTTAAAGCTAACGATTTATTAATAGGCTAATTTGACTAATGCATTACACTTAACTAAAACACTATATAATAAAAGTTTAATTACAAATATTTATATCCTTTGATGTACATGTTTTCGGTTTAGGTAGATTTAATCCAAGTGTAGACATCCATGGTGGTGTGGAGATTGTATTTAAGTGTGCTATAATCACTTACCAAAGAGTTAAAAATTAAAATCTTGTAAAACTTGAAATGTAGGTCTACCTTTTTTTTTATTTGTGGTATTTATGGCGTGGATGCGTCATTACCGCTTGTAAAATGTACTACACAATTAACACTTAGGTGCAGCAGATTGTCAGTCCTGTCAAACCCCCTTTTTACGGTTGCTTATAATATTCATCAGCAAATGGCGATGTTGATTGGTGGCAGTGGAAAAAATAATGTTGTAAACATGTAAATATTTGTTGTTGCTGTGCCTTGTATATCTAGGAAATTCTCCATAATCGATGTTAACTTCGATTAGGGATAAGTTTATAGTCACATTTATGTTGTAGTCGTCATACTTAGACATACTTCTTGCCTGTCCTGTATGGAAGTAGTCACTTCTAGTTACATGATGGAGTAACTTACAAATTATAAATACCCCCGTAGCAGCAAACCTGCATACTCAGCGAATTTCCAGTGCATATTAATTTATCTTAATACCACATAAAGCCACATACCAAGTTTCATCAATATACATTCATAAATAAACGATTTATGACATTTTAATTATTCTCCATAAGAATAACATGGCGGCTGAGTATGCAGGTTTGCTGAAATAAGGAACACTAAAAATGGGCTTTTATACAAATATCATTATAACTCAACTAGGTAAAGCCACATACCAAGTTCTATTAATTTATGTTCATAATTAAAGGAGATAACACGTTAATTATTCTCCATAAGAATAACATGGGGCTGAGTATGCAGGTTTGCTGCTACGGGAACTATCGGGCAAAAAATGGATTTTTGTGCAAATATCAATAGACCACAACCAAATAAAGCCATATACCAAATTTTGCCAGTTTACGTTCATAAATAAGCGAGATATACAATTTGTTTTTTCTCCATAAGAATAACATTAGACAACGTACTGTGTTTAGCACTTTCAATATCTCGGTAACCAATTGACGTAGAGCAATGATCAAAATACCAAATTGTTTGTTTTTTAAGCTGAATTTAATGGTATAAATTAAAATTTGATTTAAATTAAAATTACATGTGAAAACCCCAAAAAACACATTTTTGGGGTACAAAACCCCCCAAAAACCCCCCGTCGGATGGTGCGATTCATCTGGTTTTCGAACTCGTTCAAATAAATGGTACTTTACACATTTGTACCAAATTTAATTAAGATCAGACCTTTTTAACGAGAGTTATCGTGCTTACGGACACACATATATATATATATATATACATATATAAAAATTTGAACGAATGGTGTTTTTGGCATCTGGGGACCTCAAAATGAAAAGTTATCATGGTCTCGGGCTTAAGTCTTACCATGAGACCTACGGTAATAGCTTCTTCCCTATAGGGGAAATTCGCTAAAAGAGGTTGGGCCCATTATTATTATTATTATTGTCAAATAAAAACATAGTAACAGAATCATCTTTAGATCCAAGATGGACGACCATGAAAAAAACACGAAGAATCATTATTCTACAACATAATGATAATTATACTACAACATGAAAACCCTGAAAATACTGGCCAGTTTATTGTCCTGAAATAAAATTATAATAATTAAACGGTTGAAATTAAATTCAAAATTATCAAGCTGTAGTTACAAAAGGGAGAAAGTGTTTACCCACTTATAACGCCAAATGTTTTGGTTTCATTTTTGGAAAATTCACTGTGAGATACTTTTAACTTTTGTAAAAGTTAAAAACTTTGTGAAAGATTCCGTTTTCAGTTTCGTATTCATTGTGAATTGTGTTTACGCAAAGATTTTCATGATAATGTACTATATATATTTAAAGTACATATACTATAAACGATTATAATAAAGGTTTAATTTAATTTCAATAAACATTCACAAATTATATTTCACAATTTATTGTGAACAAAATCGTAACATTGTTAAATTGGAGAAAGACAAGAACTGAATTATTTCCATAAACACAGTCCCATAGTGTCCATAGTGGCATTTGGAGACGTAAATATAAACACCTGTTTTTAAATATTGTCTCCTAACATAGATCCAGAAACCACGTCACCATACAATTATAACGTGTATGTTTTTTGTATGCGTTTCTTATACGTAGCGACACCTCCGTATCGGGACCACGGTTTAGACCGTTTCCTTCCAAAACGTTACAAACTGCGTCACTGGCGTACAAGCCACGTTAACACTCACTTGGCGTAGGCCTTCTCTAGGAGCCCGGGCCAGAACTGGTCCGAGTGCTGACTCTGGAGGAAGGCGAGCTTCCCCGCGACCGTGGGCAGACGATCGTCCACCATCACCTCCACCCACTCCCCACACCACCAGAGCCGGAACCGGAACACGCCGCAGTACTGGTCCGTCTGGAAGCTCTGGTCCGCGGGCACCACGCGGTAGAACAACCCCTTGCTGAGGTAGAGCACCCCCAGGCACGAAACCAGCCACCGGTCGCCTGCAACAAGACGAGGGGGTGAAATAAAATCCGGGGGTATAAAATCTGAGTAGCGGGTACAAAGAGGGTGATATGAAGGGATATAAAATATTCTATACCAGGGTATTTAGGTCAAGGATTTTTATGTAGAAAACACCATTTGCTGACTAGTCTGCTACTCCAATTTTATAGGTTTACGGAAGTGACATCGAATGTCACTACGAAGCAATTGATCCGTGGCTGAACACTGCTCTTACGACTCTCACGGAAATAAACAGACCTGGTGTTTTCGGACTTTGGGAATAGCCCAGTCAATAAAGACCAACCAAAAGCAAAGTCAGAACTCTTTTTGCTAAAGCTGGATTTTCTTCCACTATTAGAGGGACATTTTCCCAAAAGTCCCTGACAATCCTCCTGGAGCTTTCTCCCCACCGACTCTTTAAGTAAAAAAACACAGACATTGACTTAACCACTTATAAAAACACAGACATTGACTTAACCACTTATAAAAACACAGACATTGACTTAACCACTTATAAAAACACAGACATTGACTTAACCACTTATATATTTTTTTAACTAATCGTATTTAAATAAAACTTGTTTGGTTTTAATCAGAAAAATCCATTTAACCTTTTTAGACCATCAATTTTCTTGGTTTCGAGCATAAAGTTTATTCATAATTAAAATTAAGTTTGAGATAATCAGTTTCAAAAGGTTACAACTAGGTTACACGTTGAGTCACTTTAAAATACATAATATGCGTCGTACCTATACCATAGTTACAATTTGTACGGGTCCTTTTCATGGCAGTGAATAAGTATAAACACACAGCTTTATATTTTTATCAATACACAAGTAATAAACAAAAAACCGTTTTTAAACGTAAAAATGTTTTTTAAGGCTCGTCTACAGTAAGAAAATGTTTGACAAACATAATTGCTCAAACAGTTGTGTTTTAACAAACATTGCGTGATGTGTGGCAAACAGTATTTGATGTTTTTTTTAGATCTTTGAAAACATGTTTGTTCGGTGTGGATAAGGCATTGTATTAAACAAATTGTTACTGAGGTATACTAATACTATGAACTGTAAGAATTAAAATATGCAGACTAAATGACGTCTTAAACAAATGTTGGACTTGATTGTTTGTCATGATTGTTAATGCTCAGGTTCAATGCAAGCGCCCAGAACCACGGACGCTCTCTCGCGTCAAACCTATTCAACCACTTTCTGCATTAATTACTTAAGGCTACACATAAACATATATGTTTACATATCGAAACACTCATAATATGTTCTTTAAGTCTGAAAGGGAGTGTTTTCAGGGGTTTTTAACGCATAAGAAAAATATACAACAACAACTTAATGAGGGTAACTATTTTTACGCATTTCGTTATTTTACGGGGAAGCTATAAAACATATCGTAGATCGTGCTCCTGTAAAAGTTATAGATCGTTTATTGACCAACAATACTGTAACAAATCAATCCTCGTCGATATTTAGTTAAAAGTTACACTCGAATACGTAAAGGTATATTTTGTAACTTTGAGGAGTGGTAGGGCTCAATAGAGATTTTAGGGGACTTTTGGTAAAATACTTCTCTTAATACGGTATTCCACCTGAAAAAAATCAGCGTTATTAAGAAGAGTCCCGAAAAAAAAAACTTTATTGATTGGGCATTTATAGCTATGAGAAAAAAAATTGTTGACCAAAATGGGAGAATGAAGAAGTTAGGAATGACGAATACCCGAGGTAAGAATAATGTTTTTGAATAATAAAAAAGTGTTTTAGTCGAAGAAAAAGCAATGCAAACTATAAATAGTTTTCTGTAAAGAAATCCGGATACAGATAAAAAAACAACAAAAAACAGTTAAGCTGTAATGGGTACAGTATACAGTGTAATAGGTACAGTATAATTCAACACCCATAAAAAGTAAGGTTTTCCTACCTTACAAAACATTATTTTAAGCAAATAGCACAATTCAAATAGATGACACAAAAGAGGACGTTTCTCCACATATGACATCCACAAATATATAACGTCAATAAATTCAATTTGGAACATTCACGCGAGATATTTTTAATGGCACGATTGTTGTGGTGGAGGATTTTGTATTAACTTTCGTATTCTTTGTGAAGAGTGTTTTGTTCACAAAAGATTCCATATATGAATATTCAACGCATACATATTATGAACTATTAGCAACTAAATGTCGTTCTTTAATATCTTAATATATCTTTCAGACGACGACTCAACGAGGGCGTATTTTAAGGCGAATATGAAGGAATGATGAATGTAGAATGGGTTAAATGCCTTGTAAGAGAATGTTGCTGCCATACTAACGCAGGTGTTTTGTAAATTGTACATCCTATTTAATACTATCGTTTACTAAACATTAAATAAACCAGAATTCATTACAATGATATCGGAATTTAGAAAGCGCATGGATTCGATTGGAACGTATTTAAATAAGTTATGAGGAGTCCGTATACATTACCAATCTTGTAAAAATGCAAAGGAAACTTTTAAGAGTTACGATCGGTTCAGGGGTTTTTGTTGTAAAACAGACGGAAGAGAGGTATACAGCACGTTCCTGTTATAATGTTATACATAAGGCCATAAGGTCCATAACCATAAGGTCAAAGACAACTGTTAAATGTTGTAACAAGTTGTTACATCCAACTGGCTTTACTCAAAGTCATTATCTTCTATACCGAAAACGATAATTTTGAAGTGCAGATAATCTAATCGGGGATCTGCCATGCCCAATTTGAAGGTGTTATCGTGACAAACCCCAAACATATGGTATATTAAAATGTTTTTAGCGAATTTCCCCTTTAGGGAAGAAGCTATTACCGTAGTCGGCATGTTAAGACCTAGGGCCGGGACCATGATAACTTTTCGTTTTGAGGTCCCCAGACCCCAAAAACACCATTCGTTTGAAACTGTATATATATATATATATATATATATATATATATGTGTGTGTGTGTCCGTGGGTGCGATAACTCTCGTAAAAAAGGTCCGATTTTTATTAAATTTGGTACAAACGTGTAAAGCAGCATTTATAACTTTAAGTTCGAAAACCAGACGGATCGACCTATCCGAAGGGGTATTTTGGGGGGGTTTTGTACCCCAAAAATGGGTTTTTTGAGTTTTTTACGTACAATTTTTGCAAAAGTAAAATTTTATTTTTGCCCATTGGAATCGGCTTAAAAAGACGCACAATTTGATGTTTTAATCATTGATCTACGTCAATTGGTTACTGAGATATTGAAAGTGCTAAACACAGTACGTTGTCCAATGTTATTCTTATGGAGAATAAGACAAATTATATATCTCGCTTATTTATCAACTTATCCTGACGAAACTTGGTATATTGCTTCATTTCATTGTGGTCTATTGATATTTGCACAAAAATCCATTTTTTGCCCGATAGTTCCCGTAGCAGAAAACCTGCATACTCAGCCCCATGTTATTCTTATGGAGAATAATTAACGTGTTATCTCCTTTAATTATGAACATAAATTAATAGAACTTGGTATGTGGCTTTACCTAGTTGAGTTATAATGATATTTGTATAAAAGCCCATTTTTGGTGTTCCTTATTTCAGCAAACCTGCATACTCAGTCGCCATGTTATTCTTATGGAGAATAATTAAAATGTCATAAATCGTTTATTTATGAATGTATATTCATGAAACTTGGTATGTGGCTTTATGTGGTATTAAGATAAATTAATATGCACTGGAAATTCGCTGAGTACGCAGGTTTGCTGCTACGGGGGTATTTAGGTCTCCTACATGTGTCAAAACTAGTATTTCAAAAATTACCTGAAGGTTTTGCCCATTGGCCTAACAATTTTCTTATACAGCCCAGAGTAAATATGCCACACATTCGCCCTGAGGTACATGTCGCATGTAAATGAACCAGACACGAATGTGGAGTGAAGCAATTTACCTGGTGGAATAACGGAGCCGTGATTACAGAAACAAACATTTCCAGCGTGAAACCCGCGCCGGTGAGGAAAGGCAGATGACAACAGAAACACCGAGCTTTCCCTGGTTCTGGAAACCCGTAAACACGCTCTCACGTAGCGACAGTGGTCAGACCAGTCGAGGCTACTTTCGTTGTTTCCACCATTCCGATGCCATATAGGAGAACCGTCTGTTCGTCCGTTAAGTGAAAGTGTTTAAAACAATTTAGCCCTAAATGCTATCAGCTGACTGTCCAAGTCCAAGTGGGAACAGCGCTGTGGTGACGACCGCACGGACTCCAATCCTCAAATTTGATCTCAACAAAACCTTAAGTGTTTATGATATTTTCCTACTGGATTTATCAATTTGTGGATACGTCCTTTTCTGAATTTTACTACAAATGCGTTGGGGAATAAAACAGCTGTGTACATTTTTTGTGGTTTATGTTGTTTTAATGCACGTGATAACAAATTCAATAGCTGTATTGGTTTTTGGCTTTTTCATGAACTCCAAATATTGAACCTGTTTAAAATTAATACGAGCTGTTGCCCCGCAATATTTTGCGGATATAATACTTATAACAGCTGAATACTGAATTAAGAAAAAACACATATGACATAAACCAAATAAAACTCTCCTCCATATTAATAACATGGGAACTTGGGAAGTCCTTTGGGGCAGAGCCCTGGGGCCTAAATTGAAATTCTGGCTCAAAAGTGACTTAGAACTTGAAATTATTTTTTAAATAAAAAAAGAATCATCAAAATCGGTTAGGAATTAATTTCAGGAAGTGGGTGAACAAAAAGCAGGAATTGTTTAAATATTACGTAGATGTAGTGGTTAGAGATGGAAAGAGTAAAATATTAATATTACTTACAATTTTAATAATATAGAACATTTCATGAATACAATAGTTTAAAATTTTAATACAATATTTGTAATTAAGTATATTTTAAGAGGTAGCCCTTTACACCAAACACAGAAATAATTATCACCGGACAAGTTCAATGGGCCTATTTTTCCTATTTCCTTCTATATTTTTAGAATGAGTTTCAATAAATTGGCACTGGTATTGGTTCTATTTTTTTCATTTATTTAGATTGCATTATGTGTTATTTGGTATTGAGTATACATTTGATATCATATGTCCATTAGGTTAATATAAAGAAGCTGATAAGTTTGGGCAAAGTTTTCCCACTGAAATACAATGAATAATCAGGTACAATATTGAGAAATAATAAAAAGTCGCTTAAGAGGACTTAATAAACAGCTTCTAAAAGAATATAGAGTTAAAATATTACATGGTATCTTCTTGTACTCTACAATTGAGTTGTTAGAAGATAAATCGGTTTCCCCACAATTTCCACTAATCGATCTCTTCAGTTCCTTAATGCAAGTCGGAATGGTAAATATTTATCTAGCAACCGACATCGCGGCACCTCGAAACACAGTAAATGTTTTATTCAACAATCGAACATGTCAGAACGAGATATAACTTTGGAGACGACTCTGATCCCCATTCAATCCCTCAACGGCCTCTCATATTGCGGCCGAAATTGTTTTTTTTTTGGTTTATTCACAAGGGAACAAGCATTACATCCTTTCTTAATTATTGATTATTTAAATTTTCTTTCAGAACGAAACTGAAACCAGTGTAAGAATGTAATGCGTCTAATTTATTCTCGATTAGTCTACAAATATTTCTTTTCACACATTCACACATAATTAATAACTTTAATAGGCCTACGTCTTGTAATAGTGACAATGTTTAATCTAAGATGGTTTAATGGTTCGAAATTTTGCTCCAAAATAACATATAAATAAGTGTTGTGCATTCGTTTCCCATATTTAAAGCGATAGATGAAGAAAGCGAATTCGTACCTTTAAGCTATACAATGTGTGGCGAGTATGCTCATTGTAGAAATGGTACTATCCCATGAGAAAATAAGAAATATCAGTCACATAACAAGACATTCACATATACCTCTAAACCCAATACTTAATTTGAATTTCGTTAATATGTTGCTAATTTTGGTAAAAAGTTTAGAATAATTTAGCTGTTTAGCAATGAATAGTAGCATTGAGCAGTTATAATCTGTATTTTTCACATACGGTTCGTCCAAAGTCAAAATACCATTTTTGAAATGTATGTATGACACGAAATAAAATATATATGCCTACGACTTTTAAAAATAGTATTTATTTTTAGTTTAAAATTCATTGTTGGTGATGGTAAATGATGTTACTTAAGAAATATTGCGGGCATTTTCCAAGCTCTGTTAGAGCAATTTTGTGGGTTTTTCCCAGCTACTCATAGACTATGCCACTGATTTGGTTGTGTTTTAGGTACTCCTTTCGCCCGAATTCGGGATCCAATTCCAGATCAAAGAAACCTTCGTAAAACATGATTCCTCCAATAACTTTAGGAAAACGTCCCCAATAATTTATCAAATAAAAAAATATGTTTTGATAGTCGTGGAAAGCGCCTACACCGACAAAAATTGGTGTAATTGTTACAGCATTTGAAGGCCATCCATGACACTAATTTCATTCAGTCAGCTAAACCAGTCTCCTAAATAAAAAATCAAATCGGTTTGTCGGACTCAGTTAATTCACTGGCAGTACCAAGCTCGGAATCATTCCTCCTGTTTGTTTACACTAACCAGACTACAGTGGATGCATCAATCACTTAACAATTTATATTTATATAACATAGCTAAAAACTAAATAAGTAATGATACCAGAGATAGTTTCTTTTTTAAACTTGTAATATAATATCAACGGTGTTTGGTTACCAAAACTACGGATTGCCACTAATGCAACAATATGTCGCCTCAAGTTTGAAGTAGAATTTGAGTTGCAAGTTAGAATTACTGCACTATAACATAAGTTATAACAGATGTAAGACGGGCAAAGTTGCGACAGACGGAAAAGTTTCATCATCATTGGTTGAAAGTTGCATTAGACGAAGGCGTTCCTATAAATTTGTCGAAAAGTTGTCAATCGCCCTGTTTAATGCGTCTTTATTATATTTAAACTTTAATTACCAATTATTCTTTGATTACACAGTCAATCCGTATTGCTTAAAATGAGTTTATTTTTGTTCAGTGTAGGTGGCATGGTAAGACTTAAGCCCGAGATCATGATAAATTTTCGTTTTGAGGCCCCCAGATGCCAAAAACACCATTTGTTAATATTTTGTATATATATGTATATAAATGTGTCCGTAAGCACGATAACCCTCGTAAAAAAGGTCCAATCTTGAATAAATTTTGTACGGACGTGTAAAGTAGCATATATTTGAACAAGTTCGAAATCCAGACGGATCGGACCATCTGAAGGAATATTTTGGGGGGGTTTGTACCCCTAAAACTTTTTGGGGTTTTTCCCATGTAATTTGTATTTAAATAAAATTTTAATTTGCACCATTGGATTCATCTCATAACGAAAAACAATTTGGTGTTTTTCTCATTGCTCTACGTCAATTGGTTACCGAGATACTGTATTGAAAGTGCTGAACACACTATTGTCTATTGTTATTCTTATGGAGAAAAAGACAAATGTTATATCTTGCTTATTTATGAACATAATCTAACAAAACTTGGTATATGACTTCATCTGGTTGTGATTTACTGTTGGTTCCCAGAAAACAATTTTTTTGTCGAAGAATCCTGCACCAGCAAACCTGGGTACTCAGCCCCCATGTTATTCTTACGGAGAATTATTAAAACCTTATAAATCGCTTATTTATGAATGTATATGGATGAAACTTGGTATGTGACTTCAGTTAGTTCAGTTCTACTAATATTTTCACAAAAAAACATTATTTTGCGTTCCTTGTTGCAGCAAACCTGCGTACTCATCCCCAATGTTATTCTTATGGAGAATAATTAACATTTTAAATATCGCTTATTTGTGAATACATTTCTTATAAATCCTGATAAGTGGCTTAATGTGTTATTAAGACATAAATATTCATTGGAAATTCGCTGAGTACGCAGGTTTGCAGCAACGGGAGTATTTAATGTTTTTATAGATAGTTCTACGTTTTACTTTTTTTTGTTTTTGCAAGCTTTGCATGGCTTGTGCCAATAGCTTTGTTGTGATCGAGAGATTATTCTCACCTGAAGACGTGACCTGATTACAAATCCCGAAACGTCACGAAACTTGGTTTTCTCCAATCATAGATAGCAAATTTCTGTAATAATTTATTAAATGACAGTTCTGTTTTATTTGTTGACTAAATATATCAAAATTGTACTGGCGTGTCTCCCACCACATTATACAAGTTTAGATTCCTATGAGTGTGCAAGATTAATCGCTAAACCAATATCGAAGTAATACCAGTTAGACTGATAGATCTGTCAAGTGATGCTGTGCCATAGTTTAGATTCCTATGAGTGTGCAAGATTAATCGCTAAACCAATATCGAAGTAATACCAGTTAGACTGATAGATCTGTCAAGTGATGCTGTGCCATAGTTTAGATTCCTATGAGTGTGCAAGATTAATCGCTAAACCAATATCGAAGTAATACCAGTTAGACTGATAGATCTGTCAAGTGATGCTGTGCCATAGTTTAGATTCCTATGAGTGTGCAAGATTAATCGCTAAACCAATATCGAAGTAATACCAGTTAGACTGATAGATCTGTCAAGTGATGCTGTGCCATAGTTTAGATTCCTATGAGTGTGCAAGATTAATCACTAAACCAATATCGAAGTAATACCAGTTAGACTGATAGATCTGTCAAGTGATGCTGTGCCATAGTTTAGATTCCTATGAGTGTGCAAGATTAATCGCTAAACCAATATCGAAGTAATACCAGTTAGACTGATAGATCTGTCAAGTGATGCTGTGCCATAGTTTAGATTCCTATGAGTGTGCAAGATTAATCACTAAACCAATATCGAAGTAATACCAGTTAGACTGATAGATCTGTCAAGTGATGCTGTGCCATAGTTTAGATTCCTATGAGTGTGCAAGATTAATCACTAAACCAATATCGAAGTAATACCAGTTAGACTGATAGATCTGTCAAGTGATGCTGTGCCATAGTTTAGATTCCTATGAGTGTGCAAGATTAATCACTAAACCAATATCGAAGTAATACCAGTTAGACTGATAGATCTGTCAAGTGATGCTGTGCCATAGTTTAGATTCCTATGAGTGTGCAAGATTAATCACTAAACCAATATCGAAGTAATACCAGTTAGACTGATAGATCTGTCAAGTGATGCTGTGCCATAGTTTAGATTCCTATGAGTGTGCAAGATTAATCACTAAACCAATATCGAAGTAATACCAGTTAGACTGATAGATCTGTCAAGTGATGCTGTGCCATAGTTTAGATTCCTATGAGTGTGCAAGATTAATCACTAAACCAATATCGAAGTAATACCAGTTAGACTGATAGATCTGTCAAGTGATGCTGTGCCATAGTTTCCTTCCTGTCTGCAGTACTTGTCCCGGATCTCTAATGCAACACCCGTCAAACTGTTCAGTCTTTGAGCTTTGAGACGCATTTCGTACTCAGTAGATTTACACGTTTTTCAAAGGCTTTATGGACAAGTGTGATATATGGTTATGTAATCAGAGGGATATGGTATTGTACCTTAGCAATCCTTAAAGCATAAATCTAACATTTGATCCCAATTAGTTTCAAGTTCAAACAGAATTCCTCTAATTTTCTGTGCAAATCTGTTGGGTTAACAGTTTATTAAATAAGTTTCTGGCATTTACCGTAATAGTGTTCAGCTGTTAATAGTGCTGAACACTATTACGGTAATAGAGTGAATAAAATCCACCGTAGTGCAGTGCCAATCCACTAACTGACCCAGTTGCACTATGTTCATTAAAACTTATATGTTTGACTGAATCGTATTAATGGCCCTAGTTTAGGAAAGGTTATATTAATAAAATACCTCCGTAGCAGCAAACCTACGTACTCAGCGAATTTCCAATGTACATATATGTATCTTAATACCACTAAAAACCACATACCAAGTTTCATCAATGTACATTCATAAATAAATGATTTATGCCATTTTAATTATTCTCTATACGAATAACACAGCATCTGAGGATGCAGGTTTGCTGAAACAAGGTTCACACAAAATGGGATTTTATACCAATTTTTTTAACTCACTAGATGAAGCCACATACCAAACTTTATTCACTTATGTTCATAACTAAGGGAGATAACATTTGGCTTATTCTCCATAAGAATAACATGGGGACTGAGTATGCAGGTTTGCTGCTACGGGAACTATCGGCAAAAAATCATTTTTCGTGCAAATATCAATAGAACACAACAGTATGAAGCAATATACCGCGTTTCGACAGAATAAGTTGATAAATAAGCAAGATATACAATCTTTCTTATTCTCCATAAGGATAACATTGGACAACGTACTGCGTTTAGCACTTTTAATATATGTTTGTAACCAATTGACATAGAGAATTGACATAGAAAAATGCATATCAATTACATTTTTCTACAATTTACCGTCTCAAAATGGCGGAAGGTTAAAATTGTCAATGTTAAATATCTAAAACAAAACACTGATATATAGTTACTGTAAATAAATGAAAAGAAATCAGTTATTTAGAAAATGTAATTCTAAATCAATCAATGATCAGAACACCAAATTGTTTGTTTTTTTAAGCTGAATTTAGTGGTGAAAACTAAAATTGTATTTACTAAAATATTATATGTAAACAACTGAAAAAACCCATTTTTGTGGTATAAAACCCCCCAAAAATACCCTAGTAGGATGGAGCGATGTAGCTGGTTTTCAAACGAAAGCCATAAATGTTGCTTTACATGTTTGTAAGCAAGTTTTTGTAAGTTTTGAACGAATGGTATTTTTGGCATCTGGGGACCTCAAAACGAAAAGTTATTATGCTCCCGTGCCTAGGTCTTACCATCATGCCGACTGCGGTAATAGCTTCTTCCCTATAGGGGAAATTCGCTAAAAACATAATGTATCAATGTGAAATGTAGAAAATATGTATGTGCAGACTGCGACAAACTTTACCGGGTTATTTGGGAGGTTAAAACAAGCAAAAAATGCATCAAAACATGTTTTCTATCTCAAAAAGTTTTCGATCTGTGGGTTTGTATTTGATTTTTTTTGTTTAAACCTTAATATCTTAGAGAAGGTTTGAGATATAATAATGAAAAATGCATATCAATTTAATTTTTCTACAATTTACCGTCTCAAAATGGCGGCAGGTTAAAATTGTCAATGTTAAATATCTAAAACAAAACACTGATATATAGTTACTGTAAATAAATGATAAGAAATCAGTTATTTAGAAAATGTAATTCTAAATCAAACGGTGAGTCATATTTAAAGATTGATTAATGGATAACGGAGAAAATTTGAATTTAATGTTCAAAGGTTTTTGCTACTGCATCTCCCTATTTTTGAGCACTAAACTTGAATTTCCTTCGTTGACCATCAATCAATGTTTAATTATGGCACATTGGTTTGATATTAATTTTGCTTGGCGCGATCATTTCACAAAATACCGTTTGGTTTGGTATTAATTGTCTAAATAATGTGTTTGTTATAATTTGTATATACGAGTATATCTTTCAGTTTTTTAAAGATATCTAATATTAAAAATATTACCCTGCCACCACTTTAAAACATAATGTTGTAAAATGTTTATATGGGGGAAATTATGACATTTGTTGATTGCTATCAAAAAGAGATGGATGTTAGTACTCGAAACAATATTAGAAAGTTGCTAGGGTTTCCAAGACCTTTAAAATGGAACACTTTTGACATACGTTACTATTTGAATTTGTTAATTTCGGGAATATACAAATTTACAAACAAGTATTTTTTTACTAAGACACTGTCACGTAGCATATCAATTACGGTAACGCTACTTTTAATACGAGTTAGAAATTTGAATCAGAACAAATATATTTAATGTGGTTTAGCTGTTATGGGGTATTCCGTAAATGTCAATATTTGTTTAAAAAGGACAAAGATAAGTGAGTTCTGGTTTTCGCCAAAATGTTTGTCTTTTGTAGAGTTTTAAAACTGGGTATAACACGACATAATAAGTAGTATTTGAAAATTCCGAGATTCGAACTTGTGAACCGGGGGTCGGTTTTGGTACACCCTGCATCTGTACAGGTAAAAATATATTTATGTTATACCTTGTAGTAGATTTGGTAGGGAATAATTGTATGTCATACTTCTAGGTCAAGTGGCAACTCTATATGTTTTGCGGTGAAATTGTATGACGTACTTGTTTATACAGGGTGAGTTTTAAATGAGTCCCACCCCTACTTTATCTATATTTCATAAGATATCGACTCCGGACCACCGCCAATCACTGTTGATCAACTTATACTTCATTTTGAGTTATTTCATATTTTCGGTCGCCATCTCGGATTCGCCATATTGGATTCAAATATATTTGTTCAAATATAAAGGTGGGGTTGCGACCCATAATTTACAACTGGTATTTAAACACGGATTTCGATATTGGTTTCAGCGTGAAAAAACTATTCGAAATGATGGGTCCACCTTTACATTCCACGCCATAACACAACTCATTTTGAAAAATAATCATACTTGTCATCTATAAAACTGTTCAACTCTTTGTCCACACACCTAAAACAGGAATCAGATGTTACTAAATTTAGACGTCTGACAAAGATTTTTCTCATAAATAAGGAATACTACAGTTTCCATGATTTTTTCAATGACAATTTTGTAATTTAATTTCAAATGTTTTTAGTTATTATTTATGTCCGGTTATTGATTTTATTTTAAGCTGTTACACAATGTAAAAAATTGTGACTTGTTGTCTATTCTATGTATATAGTCTGACGGCATTACAATGATTTTGATTGATTTGATTTGGACAAAATTATCTCATTCAAATGGCGGATCCAAGATGGCGGACGAAAATTTATATTTGTGTAAAATGAAGAAAATGCCAATCAACAATAACTAGTAGTAGTTTATGGTTATTATCTGATGTAATTTCGAGAATAGGGGCATGTTTTAAGCTTGGGACATTTAAAAGTCACATCAAAAATAATTTTTAACAATCACCAACAATATCTTGATAACAAATGATTACAAAAAACGAATTGCAGCATTGGGTTCACCATTAAAAAGTAGTTCAATATAATAGGTCACAACCCCACCTTTACATTTGAACAAATATATTTTAATCCAATATGGCGGATCCAAGATGGCGTCCAAAAATATTAAATAACTCAAAATGAAATATACTTCTTACTTCAACAAAGACAAAGTTGATCAACAAAGATCGGCGGCGGTCCGGAGTCGATATCTAATGAAAAATGTAGAAAAATGTAGGGGTGACTCACAACTCAACCCATATAGCGAGTACAACTGTGCGACTGCGGGGAGAGTCTTGGATTCAATGAGTAACGTTCGCCCGTTCGCGCTCGCCATTCGCCAATCGCCGCTCGTCACCATCGAGGTAAAACTACTGGAGAGGTTGCTAAGTGAACTAAAAACGGTCCGCGTGGGACTGTACGGAACAGAAATGGTGGGCCACTGTGTGCTCAGAGCTGTTACTGGCGTTGAACGCGCTGTCGTTTACACGCTCCTGGACTTCACTGCCATGTTTGAATTGTAATGAAATTTATATATCCTTTGAGTACGTGAACTACGGAATCCGAAAGTATAAATATTGTTTTATTTTACCGTGTTTTAATATTTTTAATAATTAAAAACTCTTACATGTTATTAAAGTGGGACATGAAAAAGTTACTCAGCGAGGAAGTTTTTTATTTTTAGGTTAGAAGCAAACTTCCAGCAAAAAAGTTGTAGATAATTAGTTTCTCTAAAACTTTTATTTCACACATTTATCGGTAAAGTTGTTGGTTTGCCTACAATTCGTTTGGAAAGATGCTGAAACCTTTCGCCGCGCTCTATCCAAGACGCGCCGTGCCGCACTGTTAAATTCAACTCAGTGATGTTGTGTTACAAAATGGCCTAGTTTTTTGATAAAATACATAGTTATACGACTTTTGTTTTAGTCGTCGAATTCGGGTTACGTTTTAGTATTGCTTTTACTGTTCCCAATTAACTAAGTAAATTAACAAACCAACATTCAATTTAATCCCATTTGATCAACGAAATTTAGTTATAGATCTAATAGTAACGTTTAACGTTGGTAACCATGTTGGTAATTAATGTTTATTAAGAATACATTTGCTATTAAAAAGTATTTGTCTTGTATGGTATTCATTCAACAACAAAGTTTTATGATATAGGCCAATTAACTTTCATGCAATCTACAACTTTTGGCGAACGTCGAAGTTTATATGCTAAAATTCAAAGTTTCACTGTCCAAAGAACGATATTACTGCTCATAAAAAATTCATTCCAGTACCAAAAACTTCAAAACATCATTATTGAACAACACCTAAAGCCTAGTGGATCTTACATAAATTTATATGACTGTAAATATGAAAGAATCAGCCATCGAGAAGATTATTTTACAAAACTCCCAACTTTCTGTTCTTTTTACGCAACTAACCCTGGTCGAATATATAGTTACTTTTGGTATTAAAAATTCGAGAAACTATTCAGGAATACGGATTAAAAGGCCATTCAACCATAAAAAATGTTCCCTGGCTGCAAGTTCAATTCAAGTGAGCGCGCGTCGTGTTTTTCCCTATATCCCCCATGCTAAGCGCTGCCGCGGTGGCCCACCATTTGCGGCGCGACCTCGAACGCGGCCGGACCGAAATTTGGTTCACTTCACCACGGGCGCGAGCGGTCCAGTAGTTTTAAGTCTTTGCTCGTCACTCGTCACTCGCTACCAAACCGGATCCAGTCACGTCTCGTATTACGCGGGCCACTGAAGATTGGCGCCGTTTTTGTCAAGCGATTCAGAAAGTGAAATTTAACAGCGGACACTGATAATTGGCATTTTCTCCGTGACACTCTCACCTTACTAGATGACCCTGCCCTGGGACCTGAGCTCTTCCTCGTCGTCTCTTATGCGACCAGTTTCACTTTAATGGACCATCCAAATGAAATAGTCGTTCTATTTCCTATTTCCCCCTTTGTCTTTGCCCGAAAAGAAAGGCGTAATAGTAAGTTATTTACAAGTTGATCTGCTATCTGTTTCTTACAACGAATGTTCTCCTTTCTATGGAAAACTCCAAAATAAGTAGCATATAATTAGGTACAGTTGAAATAAACCATATATAATTAATAAATTTTGTTCGAAAATCCATCATTGGTTTTTTTAAACTCGCGTTGAAAAAAATAAAATCTTACTATTTTAGAGCAGTTGCAACCAACGAATACTGGTATCCTATAGTTGGAATGCCCAGTATAAATTGCTTATGCACATTCCCAGTAGTTTAGGTGTTTGAATACAATGCAAGTAAAAGGACCGACCCCATCTATTTTCGATTGGAAAAAATGTATGTTTTTGGGATACAATTGAGTAACACCTATTGTTCTAAAGTAGATAGGTAACATAATAAAGAAAAATCAATTGATAGTTCTGGATAATAATGAATAATGAACTGTGAGAAATAAATCAGTAAACTTCAGTAAATGTGTACAATTTGAACTTTTGACTAATAGAATGAGGTTCTTTCATTTCCACCACATTTATGGCAGTGTTTGGAGTAAAGGTTAAAGCAGCCATATTTACTGAGGAGTTTCGGTTAATGAAGTTGGAAGCGATGTTGTTAACCTCAAGCAAGGTATTAACTTTAAGGTCGTCAAGTTTTAGCGAATTTCCCCTATAGGGAAGAAGCTATTACCGTAGGTCTCATGGTAAGACTTAAGCCCGAGACCATGATAACTTTTCATTTTGAGGTCCCCAGATGCCAAAAATACCATTCGTTCAAATTTTTATATATGTATATATATATATATATATATATATATATATATATATATATATATATATATGTGTGTGTGTCCGTAAGCACGATAACTCTCGTAAAAAAGGTCCGATCTTAATGAAATTTGGTACAAATGTGTAAAGTACGATTTATTTGAACAAGTTCGAAAACCAGATGAATCGCACCATCCGAAGGGGGGTTTTTGGGGGGTTTTGTACCCCAAAAATGTGTTTTTTTTGGGTTTTCACATGTAATTTTAATTTAAATCAAATTTTAATTTATACCATTGAATTTAGCTTAAAAAAACAAACAATTTGGTATTTTGATCATTGCTCTACCTCAATTGGTTACCGAGATATTGAAAGTGCTAAACACAGTACGTTGTCTAATGTTATTCTTATGGAGAAAAAGAAAAATTGTATATCTCGCTTATTTATGAACATAAACTGGCAAAATTTGGTATACGGCTTGATCTGGTTATGGTTTATTGTTGTTTGCACAAAAAAACAATTTTTCGCCTATGGTTCCTGTAGCAGCAAACCTAGGTACTTGGTCCCCATGTTATTCTTATGGAAAATACTTAAAATGTTATATATCGCTTATTTATGAATGTATATGGATGAAACTTGGTATGTGACTTCACTAAGATGAGTTCTATTGATATTTGCATAAAAACCCATTATTTTGCGTGCCTTGTTGCAGCAAACCTGCGTACTCATCCCCAATGTTATTCTTATGGAGAATAATTAATATTTTAAATATCGCTTGTTTCTGAATACATTTCTTATGAATCCTGTTAAGTGTTATGTTATATATTCATTGGAAATTCGCTGAGTATGCAGGTTTGCTGCGACGGGTGTTTTGTGGAATCAGGACATCTTCATCAAAATCGAAGGCAACTGCGTCACGGCTCGCTTGAACGGTGACTGCGTTTTGGTACAGTTGAAAGGTCATTTATGATTTTTAAACCATTGCAAGATTTTAGTGATTACACATTAGACGCCATATATTTCTTAAAATCTTGAAAAATATAAAACAAGTCATTGGAACAACGAAAAATGAGCCTGACATTTCTTCGTCACACAGTTTTATAAACCTGTAGAACGAGATGGTGCTGAGGTATTTTCACAATTCCCCGGTTGCAGTTATGAGAAAAGTGAATTTTCATTCCGCTTTCCCTGCACGAGAAACGTTTTCTCCGTGGCACACAAACAGATTTCATAATGATAATACAATTTTTACTAAAACGTTTAAACATATTTTACAAGGATGCTAATTTATTATGATTTACAATTTATTTTGTACGAACGATTACACCTGTTAAATGACGAAATTTATCACACTAAATAATCCGTGATAAATAGAAAGCTGAAATTTGGAATGCATCTTAAATAATAACTAAAATAAAGTTTTTTAGTGAGTTTCCTATGGAAAAGTGAACTATTAGCATGACCTGCGCGGTGAAACTTAAGCCCGGGACCACCATTGAAGTTCCTGATGTGACCCCCTGAACTCGTTTTGGGGAGTCGTTCAAAATATATGTGTTTGCACTCTAGCGGTCTCATTTTTTGTCCGATTTACTTCAAATTTGGTTGGAACATTCCTTTATAAATCAGTTAGACAAGTTCGTTTGGAAAAGCAATAGGAAAACTCTAACCGTCTTTTTAGGGATTTTATATTTCAAATTTTGAGTTTTTGGGCCTAAAAAGGGTTAGAGAAGCCCCGGATGTAAAATTAATGCATGTAGAAAGATGGAAATTAGTGAGGCGAAAGTTGTAAGCACTCTCTCATAATTCGTGTACAAATAGTACACGTTTAATATAGTTTAATAACTGAGTTATTAAAGAAATTGTATATCGACTTTGTCTTATGGGGGGTTTACATTAGAAAAGCCTGTTATTCATAGTTGGTGTATTTGTTTTTATCATCCCCGGTATCGTCACGCATACTTTCAATCCTGTCTCCTAATCTTATAATGCGCAACATTGAATTTCCAGCATTGCAGGTCAATTGAACCAGGAGCATCAGAACAGCCAAAAAAACATGTTTTCAGATGCCAAAAAATGGTTTTACACTGATTTTGATTTTTAAAAGTTTTTTATGTGGTAATTCACTTCCCGTCAGCGTGCTGCATGTGAACTCGTTTCAATTGATTAAAGTTTATCAACACACAACATTTTTTTTCTGATTCCGGGTCCATACCGTGAATCAAAAATATGTTTCAAAAATACATAAAAATGTTTGAAATTTGAAATAAAGGTATAAATTTCATTAAAAAAGGCATTTCAATCAGTAAAGTATGTATTGCCATTATCCTCATATAGGGCTCTCAGGTTAAATTTTTGACAAAACAGCAAAAATGTTGTATTTTCTTTTATTTTTACAAATTTTAAATAAATCGACTTATTACACCAACAACTGTGTACTTTACTGTATAGTTTAGTAAAATACAGGTTTTACCATCAGTGATGACTAAGATTAAAATCTTAACCAAGAAAAATTCAAAAATTTAATTTTTGCCCAAGTTGGATAACAAGTTAAATTAAGAATGCTCGAACAAAAGATTTAGTACTTTTATGATTTGTTCAAATGTTTAGTGTGTTAGGTTAGTAACGTGGTAAGAAAAGATCAAAATTTTATTTTCTGTTCGATTTAAAACAGCTTAAAATTTCGGGTTCATGCATAATTGGAACAAATATATATATTGTTTATCAAGAAACCCAAAATGGTGCCAATATATATTTTAGGACACAAAGTGCCTTGATATTACATGACCCTTAATTTCAAGTATCATCAAAATTAGACGACAAATTACATTTTATGCATTTTGTATTGATTAAGATTTACTACAAATTACAGTACTCCCAAAATTGTACTAAACTATTATTTTATTAATTAACTGCGTAGTATTGAAAAAGGTGACTTAAAATTAACAAATTCCATGAAAAAAGGACAAAAGAAAATGTCTGAGTTTATTAAACTTGAACCTGAGACCCTAGGTCTCACACATTTTAAATTTACTTAACAGTGTTCACATAAATTTCAGCATTTTACACAAAACACTTGTAGAGAATCCACTTCACAGATAGAAAGGCTACATCAAGTATTGTTTAAGACAATTGGTTTTGATCGGGCACAAAGAGAGGTTCATATTCAGATCCAATGAAAGAAAAATTACTTGTATTCATTCAGATGTCGAAAACATTCGAGACAAATAGAGAAATATCCGGGAGAAAAATCGTAGCTTTCGGTTCTGATACAAACCAAATATGTTTTCTTCGTTTAGCTATAGTTTCCCCGGATTCTGAGACATGTCCTGCGTGTTATCCTGAGGTCACCACCTGCGGACATCCACCCCCTGCAAGGACGCGGGCTCGCTCGGCCGTCCCTATCTCTACAGGACACAACCAACACGTTCACCACCACACACATGAACACGCTAATGAGGAATATTAGCATAAATGTAATCAAGTGATGCGCTAGTACGAGGTCATTACAAAAAGTGGTTTCTTTACATTTTGGGAGTCATTTCCATAAACTAATTACAAAACTCTTTTCTTTAATATATTATGAAAACTGTTGGTTACTGTAGGATGGTTAGAGTTGAGAGTTATGTACTACGGTAATTGTTCTGCTCGCCACAGAGACTAGTGAATTTCTGTCTTAAAACAGGTAGTCATTCTGGTTGCTTAAGGTCGGAACCGAACCACCGGGCCGCAGCAGCATATAATGCATTATAAAACCCAGGTGCACGTCGCTCGCCTACAACATTTTGTTGGTTCTAGTTCATTACCAGTTGATATTCTAACTGTGGGAATGTGTATTCTAAAATATACTAATTGCATATTGACTCTTGATATACCTTTTAGCGAATTTCCCCTATAGGGAAGAAGCTATTACCGTAGTCGGCATGGTAAGACCTAGGCCCGGGACCATGATTACTTTTCGTTTTGAGGTCCCCAGACCCCAAAAACACCATTCGTTCGAAACTGTATATATATATATATATATATATATATGTGTGTGTGCCCGTGGGTGCGATAACTCTCGTAAAAAAGGTCCGATTTTGATGAAATTTGGTATAAACGTGTAAAGCAAAATTTATGACTTTAAGTTCGAAAACCAGCCATATCGCTCCACCTTAAGGGGTATTTTGGGGGGGTTTTGTACCCCAAAAATGGGTTTTTTGAACTTTTTACATATAGTTTTTGAAATATTCAACTTTTAGTTTTTACCATTGGATTCAGCTTTAAAAAACACACAATTTGGTATTTTTATTATTCCTCTACGTCAATCGGTTACCGAGATATTGAAAGTGCTAAACACAGTACGTTGTCTAATGTTATTCTTATGGAGGATAAGACAAAAATTATATCTCGCTTCTTTATGAACGTATACTGACGAAACTTAGTATACGGCTTTATCTGGTTGTGGTCTATTGATATTTGCTCAAAAAAACCATTGTTTGCTAAAGGTTCCCGTAGCAGCAAACCTGCGTACCCAGCCCCCATGTTATTCTTATGGAGATTAATCAAAATGGAATATATCGCTTATTTATGAATGTATATTGATGAAACTAGGTATGTGGCTTCACCTAGTTGAGTTATATTGATATTTGTATAGAAACCAATAGTTTATGTTCCTTTTTTCAGCAAACCTATGTACTCATCCCCAATGTTATTCTTATGGAGAATAATTAAAATTGTATATATCGCTTATTTGTGAATATATTTTTATGAAACTTGGTATGCCGCTTTATGTGGTATTAAGTCATATATTATGCGTTGGAAATTCGCTGAGTACGCAGGTTTGCTGTGACGGGGGTATTTAGTCATTTCCTGACATGGCCGAGCCAGCGATATGTGAGCCCGGTCGAAAGCCAAAATCGGTGCCAAGGAGTTAGTGTACATTTAGTACACTACATTACGTAATTAGTATACCATCGGGACCCAATGTACCCAATATAGTGGCGGCATGTTGTTGACCCGGACAAGTGTCCAGATTAATTATTTAAGCGAAATTTTAAAGTTAAAATTGTGGGAGTTTGGCAAATCGCAGGATGATGGGAATCGGCTCAAATTAAAGGTATTGATCCCAGGGACTCTGGAAAATACCAGTGCGTATTTCTTAAAAGTTACCAGCAAACAATAAAAATAATTATTTTACTATATTACATAATCAGTATAACACCGGGACCAGAATTAATTAAAATACTACTTTACTGCTCCCGTATATCACATCAGCGATACGGGACCAATCCATAAGATTATATTTGATAAGATTTAAAAGAGAAAAGTAGACATAATGCCGCCTCTATCGTGCAACACCATGTAGACCCGAGGGCCGAAAAAGCACCAGCACAGGATGAACAGGGTTTGGTTGGGAAGTTAGGTTAGATTTGGAAAAAGATTTAAACAGATATAAATTCCTGAATACTATAAAAGCACTTGTTGATTAACTACTTATTTAGTTATATCTTGAGTTTAGACATATTTGCAATAGATGTAATTTGCTGTGGTGTTTTGTTTTGTTTTGCTGTGTGTTTTGTTTTGTTTTGCTGTTGGGGTTTGTTGTTAGTTACCACCCTTATCGAATACCATTTAGCTAATTTATGTGTGTAAATGCAGTTCTCTAAAAATTAACATCTAAAGAATGTTATTATATTTATTGTGTTAGTAATGATAATTTATTGAGTATCATAACGCCATTATTCTAATTAGTGAACGTCAAAGCGTGTAAAAACTTTGATATTATCTAAACTTGTTGACGAGTACCAGAAAATATATTTGTTATTAACTGTGGAATAATAACTTTTGTATTAATTTTACAATAATTGTTTAACCGCTTATTACTTGTTAACACCGGTTTTGAGTGTTTTGGACTCACGTCCGGACCAGCGAATTTAGAATACTTATATGTACTAATTGTTACTAATTCCTGATTTTTTTAGCCATTTCCTGACATGCCCGGGCCAGCGACATGCATCTCTACCACTGGTGGAAGACCGAGCTCAGACCGGTATATCACTACACCACGTCACTCCCGAAATTGTTTGTCTAATTAATCTATACAAATTGTAATTAATAACAGAAAGTTTAATTTATAATAGCCCAATCACAAATAGTAGCTGGTTCCAGCACCGAAGTTTCACGACATTTTCTGACTTTGCTCAGGATCGATCTGGCGACTCGGATTGCGAGGCGAGCACTATAGCACCTCGCTATAGCACCACGCTATAGCACCACGCTATAGCACCACACTACAGCACCACGCTACAGCACCACGCTACAGCACCACGCTACAGCACCACGCTACAGCACCACGCTACAGCACCACGCTACAGCACCACGCTACAGCACCACGCTACAGCACCACGCTATAGCACCACGCTACAGCACCACACTACAGCACCACGCTATAGCACCACGCTATAGCACAACGCTATAGCACCACGTTATAGCACCAAGCTATAGCACCACGCTATAGCACTACGCTATAGCACTTCGCTACCCAGACAAACTAATTTCAAATCACGTTTACATTTTGTACCGCTACAATTGACAATTTAATAATATTGGTTTAAGTTTACACTACATAAAGTACGTTATGAGTAAAGCAATGAACGTAAAATGAATGCAAACGGTTTGTCATGAATTGTTTACTAAGGTGAAATAAACCAGTTACACATAAGATATAACAGTGAATATACGAGCGTTCTTCCGACAGATCCTTGGAGGCGATTTCCTGACATATGTTGTACGAATAGAGCCCTTAAATCTGTGTAAATGTCTGCTCTACGCCCAACTGAGATAAGGTGAATAAATGTGCGTGCGAGAGAACGACTGACACTGTAACACTGTCACAGCGACTCTCCGCGCCTTTCGGGGGATAAATTATAACATTTCTGAGTTTTGTTTTTATATTCTGTTTTTGAAGCGACAAAATATTACACCTTGGTATATGTGGGATACATGTTACAGTTAAAACTGTGTTCTAACATTACATAATACACAACATTTTTATTTGTTCATAATTTTTTTATTTATAAGGTAGTAAAAATAGTTAAAACTGCAAAAAAATGTTTGCTGGACAATGTTTACCTAGGTCTTGCGACTCAAATACCAAATTTCTACTTCCGGTCAGATGAGCTTTCACTGCCATAAGGAAAATGGGTGACATGATTTTTGATTGTTTAGTATTTTTTTATCACTTTATCTACGAGTTATCATAGAATTATGACTTAAAACATGGTTTATTTGGCTACTTTAAATGAATAATAAAAATATTAGGATAAACTCGAAAAATGTGTCTTTTAAATATTACAAAATAAAAAAAAACTCGGAGTAAATTGAATACATTTTTTTGTAGTATTGAAGGTAATCAAGGTTTATCCTCCCCTTTCAATATATATATTAATAGGCTAGGGTTTTTTCAGTCATAACTCGATAACAGCTAGATGGATTTTAACGTTTGAGGTGACTAATATACTGTATAAGTAGATTTGCCAATACGTCTCAGAATATAAAATATGGCATATGTATAATTTATTTAATCATATGGGCATAATGATGTAATTTGTATACAACAATTCTGTACTTTAATCGTAACTCATTATCTAACTTTGTTAGTTAATGTTTTACATAACACATATTATTTGAATATGACGCAAATTGGATAACAATTGTTCTATTTATTGAGCTATTCCGTAGGATAATAACGTTAATTTCCATAAAAATGGAAAAAACTCCAATATGGTGGTGAAAGCTCACGTTAAAGTACAAGCTTAGGATAGCTTATGTAGAAGCTTAGGATTGGAGTCATGGGATCTCAAGTAACCTTTTCCAGCTAAAATACTCCTGCTTGCACTTTTACAATCTTTATCAAGTTTTTGCTAATTTCCCTGAGCTATTAACGTTTATAAGGTTTATATACATATATTTGTCTCTGACTTGGAATACTTGACCTGGAGCTTCCGTGATGATATGAGCATTTTGTTCCGTCTAAATAAATAACGTATTGTTTATGACCTTCAGTAAATATGTAGATACAGATTATATTTCAGAAAAAAAGTGATGGCGATGGATTTTCAAAAAAGTGTTCTTAGTTATGTTCGATGGTTTGATGCCAGGAAAAATTATTCCTATGTAAACAAACTCTCAAACGCATATCTCAGCTCAACGAAAATAGAAGTTGATACAAAAATTAAACTTTTTACCTTATATTAGGAGTAAAAACAATATTAAAGTAAATACTAATATGACTTGAAATAAGTATTAGCAAACTTGGGAGACCCCCTAGCGAGACCAAAGGTGAGTCTTAATGACAAAGAAACACCCAAAGAAACAGTATAACACAAAAATGAGATTGTGAAACCCGAAAAGATTTGTTCTGTAAATTTGTTGGGTACTGCAATTGGATTTGGTGAAGAAAGTTTCCTTCTTAAAATGTCAGACTTCAGGTATGGGTATGGGCTGAAAAAATGAAATAACTGTCTTGTTAGGGAATCTTTGAAAACGAAAATTGTGCCAAAATTAAAAAGTATGCATCTTTAAGAACTCAGGTTTTGCAAAAGCATTAACCTTGAATCAGTTAAGTTAAACATGTATTTAAAAGTAAACCAACTGGTATAATATTAAAACTGTTGTGTAACACATGTAGGTACAATACTAATGTTCACTTTTCCAGACAATGCAAATAAATGACCTACTATTGAGATAATTTCCTATTAAAATAATGATCTACTAATTATACGCATTGTGTATTGTGGCATATAATACCAAGCAATATCTTCTTGACAATTTTAAGCTTCGTATCTTATAGGTATTTAATTATTATTTTTCAGGTTAGTCAATTATTTATTAAGGATTTGGTAAAACTAAGAACTAACTGTGTTTGAGACATAAACTCGAGAAATTCCAGATCTGTTACCAAGACAAGTCAAAGTTTTGTAGTAATGTAATTGAAAAACACTAAATTTGAAGTTAGAACAAGACTTGAAACCGGAGGTTGTCACTGATAAAACCGAAATGACACTTTAACAAATTGGAAAGTAAATCAAATTAGGACTATTTTTGAAATTGTTACAGATATTTTTATTTTTACGGGTTTGAAAACACTTTGGTTATTTTCTTCGTAGAGTTAACTCAGAATTAATTTGTATAAACAAAATATAGTTTTAAATAACGAAATTAAATATCATATTTGATTATTCATATAATTACATATATTTATTCAAGTTTCATAACAGAAATTGGAAAGTTGGTTGAACAATTTTCACATAACCGCTTAACGTTGAACCCTACTTTTTCGGGAGAGTAGCTGATCATTTCCGAGTTGAACTGAAAATTTACGGGATGTAAATCTGAACGTGTTACGGGAACTGAAAATGTCTAGTAAAAAATATATATAAAAGGGAAACCCAAATCTTGTTTAGGGCTAGTTAAATAGGTTAGTAATATGCTCGGTAATTGGGGTTATGGTGTGCTAGCTTGTCTAAAGGGTGGGGGGGGGGGGTGACGATGCTTCTCTCCCTGACACTACCTTTTCTAAACACCTAATTCATTCTATACATAACTTTTGCAATACTCTTGTAAAATGTGGAAGACGTGCAAAATGCGATTTCTGGCTCATTTCCAAATTATGCTGCTATTGTTTGGGACATTTTAAATTTTTGTTTGAAGGAAGAGCGTAATTAGAGAGGTATATATTAGTACATAGCAAATATTTAACAAAACACCTAGATTTAAATAAGCAGAGTTTATTTTTAAATGGTACTTAATTTTAATTTTAAAATAAATCCCTCTTTAACCCAAACTATATTAAGTTTGATAAAGCTCTCCAGACCAAAGCGATGTATAAATAACGAAGGAAACTTTTCTAATCAGCCAAGGGAAGAGGTTTCCCGGCATGTGTTTGGTTAGACGACTGAAATATTGTCTATATACGTTGAAAACAAGGAGGAATCAATACTTATATCATAAAATAAACTAATTTAAGGGAAAACTGTGCAAAAGTTTAAAATTCACATTATGCAGTTTTAAATGAAGTGTGTAGGTTCAGGATTGCTTTTTTAATACTACAAAAATTATGAAACACAAAATTGAAAATAATGTACTTTAAAGGGTAAACCTTTATTGAAATCAAATAGATATTAATAAATCATTGTTAGGATGCAATAAAAAATACAAAGTTACTTTTATATAACAAAAATCTAGCGTGATATTTTTTAGCAACATTTTAGTATTAAAGTGAATGCTGTGGGTGTAAATTTAAAATGTTGTTGCCTAAAAAACATATGAATATATTTTCAGTTACTGATTATATAAAAACATATTCACGAACCAACGCGACTTTTCGGGTTCTGGGATAATAACATTTTAAGGTGCGAATAACACCCAGAAAATTAGTAAAATTAATGGCAAAAATCCAGGTAAAGCTTGATTGTTGGCACTGATTTTTTTAGGGTACTTCTGCTTGCACTTCAGCAAATGGGTTAAAGTATTCGTGTCTGAATACGGGATTAATTTACAGATTCCAAAATGTTGTTAAATTTACGTTCCTCTGTTAGTGATGGTGGTTAAGGTACCAATATCTTAAACAACTGAAACTTATCATCGCCAATAATGATTTTCAAATAAAAACAATAACACAACCACTGTATATCTGCATACAAACTGGTGTTATGTTTTAAAACATACTTTTACTTATGTTGCATATAGATACTGCATAATGTTACCCTCGAACCTAGAACAGTTTACGGAAAACAAGCATTATTATTATTGTGACCATTGCGAAATGAATTATTTTTCCACCCGATGCCATGACTGTACAGCTGTCGAACATCATGCAATGATGTGGGCAGGGCACTAGACCGCATTTGGGGTGTGGTGAGGACCTAATTGCTGAGGTTTGTGATTCATGAGCCGTAGTGTTTCGATAAAAATGCGAAGCAACAAATTAATTAATTAGTTGAACTAACTAGTTAACTATAAAAATATAATAGTTTATTTTCTTAGCCGACATCATACTAAACAAAAGTGCTGCTATTTTTACTGAATTCCACAATAATCTGGGGGGTATTTGGAGATTTTGTAAAAATGGTTTCTTTTGTCAAAATATTTCTCATTAAAGGCTAAGGGGGGCGGTACACCAAAATTTAAAAAAAAAATTCATTTTTTATTTTATATATATTCTTACAGCTTGTTGTTTCCTCAACAAAGTGATGCAAATTTTAATTGAATATCTTAATTTTAAAGAAAGTTACAAGGAAAAAACCTAACTGATGTTTTGCTAATTTTGCCTGGTTTTTCCGGAATCCAGATCATAATCATTACAAAATTATTTATTAATGGCTACAAAACGTCTTTGGTTATAGTATACTATTAGTATATGTTTGGTTTTTGTTCCTCTATGTATGATCTTTATAGACTGTGTACCAACCAACAGCGGTTTGTTTTTAGTTTTAGGTTAGAGTAAACAAATAATTATTGAATGTTTACTTTTTCTGTCTACAATTTTGTGTCAGTGAGTTGTAGTGTCGTGTTTCTAAAATGGAAGTGAATAAAGGTGCATGTAAAAGTAAGAAAAGACGATTTTCGGGTAACCAACATAAAAAATTTACTGAAGAAGTATCTAAGAGTAGATCTGCTAAGAAACTAAGACTAAGCCTAGGCCTATCTAATTGTAAAACTCCTTCAACTAGGCCTAACCTCAATAAGGCTAGCAAGCTTAGTCCAAGATCTTTCCAAGTTATTAATAACCCTTGTGGTTATAGATTGATTGATTTGGAAATGTTATCTGAGGGAATACAATCTTTTTTGTCTTGTAAGAAGTGTAATGGTGAAGTTCGCTTGGCGGAAACAAATGTAAAAGGACTCGGCTCAAAAATGTTATTTCAATGTATGGTATGCAGCCCAGAAACAGTAGGCTACTTTTATACCAGCAAAACTATTGAAGAAACAAAGAATGTGTAAGAAGTAAATAGAAGATCAGTTTATTCCATGAGAAGCATTGGTCAAGGCCTATCCGGTTTGGCTAAGTTCTGTGGGGTTATGAATATGCCGCCGCCTGTCAAACACAATACGTACGACATGATTAATGATCAGATTTTACGTGCAACTAAAGCAGCTGCTTATGAGTGTACCAAGGCAGCAGTTTTGGAAGAAAATAAAGAATCCAAGACCAATGATCTCACTGTATCTGGAGACGGAACGTGGATGCGGAGAGGCCACGCATCACTTCATGGAGTGTGCACAGTTATCGGGGCGAATACAGGGAAAATCCTTGATATTGAAGCTTTGTCTTCGTTTTGCCATGGATGTAACTCCTGGAAAGGCCCTAAAACAGGGCAAAACTATGAAAACTGGCTTCATCGACATAAGTTAAGTGGAAAGTGCAACAGAAACCATTATGGGTCAGCTGGAAACATGGAAGTAGAAGGCATGGGTCAGCTGGAAACATGGAAGTAGAAGGCATGGGTCAGCTGGAAACATGGAAGTAGAAGGCATAACACAGATTTGTCAACGCTCAGAAGAAAAGTTTGGAGTGCGCTACACAGGTTATATAGGTGATGGTGACACTGCTACCTACCCAGCTATATGTGAGAGCAAACCCTATGTTTCTGCGGTAGAGGAAGAATGTGTAGGGCACGTTCAGAAACGGATGTACAGTAGGTTAAAAGACAAAATACCCCCGTCGCAGCAAACCTGCATACTCAGCGAATTTCCAATGGAGATATAAATGTCTTAATACTACATAAAGCCACTTACCAAGTTTCATAAAAATATATTCACAAATAAGCGATATATACAATTTTAATTATTCTCCATAAGAATAACATTGGGGCTGAGTACGCAGGTTTGCTGCAACAAGGAACACAAAAAATTGTTTTTTATGCTAATATCAATATAACTCAACTAGGTGAAATCGTATACCAGTTTTTATTAAATTATGGTCATAATTAAGGGAGACAGAGCATTTAATTATTATCCATAAGAATAACATGGGGCCTGAGTACGCAGGTTTGCTGCTACAGGAGAATTATGCAAAAACAATTTTTTGGAGCAAATATCAATAGACCTCAACGAGATGAAGCTGTATACCAAGTTTCGTCAGTATACGTTCATAAATAAGCGAGATAAACAAATTTTCTTTTCCTCCATAAGAATAACATTAGACAACGTACTGTGTTTAGCACTTTCAATATCTCGGTAACCAATTGACGTAGAGGAATGATCAAAATACCAAATTGTTGGTTTTTTTAAGCTGAATTTAATGGTATAAATTAAAATTTGATTTAAATTAAAATTACATGTGAAAACCCCAAAAAACACATTTTTGGGGTACAAAACCCCCCAAAAACCCCCCTTCGGATGGTACGATTCATCTGGTTTTCGAACTCGTTCAAATAAATGGTACTTTACACATTTGTACCAAATTTCATTAAGATCGGACCTTTTTTACGAGAGTTATCGTGCTTACGGACATATATATATATATATATATATATATATATATATATATATATATATATATTAATAATCAAATGAAACATTTTTCAACTGAGTACCCTTAAGGAATTTCTTTATTTTTATTTTTATTTTTAAGACTACATGTTTCGGGACATAAGCCCATCATCATGGTCAACAAATACCTAACCTAGTTTTATGATATTAAAAATATTACAAAAACAGACATATGAGGAAATTACTTAGCAGATGTTTCACTTTGATGAACAAGTTTTTTATCTATATCTATTCTCATTTTCCTTAGCTTTTCAAATATTGGATTACTTGTATTAATTTGAGTATTTAGTAATTCTTGAGGCATTTCTTTGTGAGCGATAAAGATATTCAATTCTTCTGCTGAGTTCATTTTCTCACCTTTGGACATATAATTTATTATCTTTAAATTCTCGTCTATGTTCTTATAACTATGGTTTGTTGTCAGGAGATGTTCAGCAAAATTGGATTTCATTGAACATCTCCTGACAACAAACCATAGTTATAAGAACATAGACGAGAATTTAAAGATAATAAATTATATGTCCAAAGGTGAGAAAATGAACTCAGCAGAAGAATTGAATATCTTTATCGCTCACAAAGAAATGCCTCAAGAATTACTAAATACTCAAATTAATACAAGTAATCCAATATTTGAAAAGCTAAGGAAAATGAGAATAGATATAGATAAAAAACTTGTTCATCAAAGTGAAACATCTGCTAAGTAATTTCCTCATATGTCTGTTTTTGTAATATTTTTAATATCATAAAACTAGGTTAGGTATTTGTTGACCATGATGATGGGCTTATGTCCCGAAACATGTAGTCTTAAAAATAAAAATAAAAATAAAAATAAAGAAATTCCTTAAGGGTACTCAGTTGAAAAATGTTTCATTTGATTATTATTATATTAGTAGCCCTAACAAATGAATGCAATATAAATATATATATATATATATATATATATATATATATATATATATACATATATAAAAATTTGAACGAATGGTGTTTTTGGCATCTGGGAACCTCAAAATGAAAAGTTATCATGGTCTCGGGCTTAAGTCTTACCATGAGACCTACGGTAATAGCTTCTTCCCTATAGGGGAAATTCGCTAAAAGACAGAAATAAATCTTTAATTCTGAGAGATGGTAAAAGATTGGGGGGAAAAACCGCCTAACAGGAACTGTCATTGACCAGTTGTGTGTGTACTATGGAAATGCTATTAGAGGAAACTCTAATGATGTCCGTAACATGAGAAAAGCCGTTTGGGCTATATGCTATCACAAAGCCAGTACAGATAAGTAACCGCGTCATGATTTTTGCCCGCAAGGTGCGGAAAGTTGGTGCACATACCAAAAAGCAGTAGCTACAGGTAATGTAGTAAACTATAAACATAAAAATACTATTCCTACTGCAATTATGGATTTTAACAAACCGATATTTAATGACCTCTCTTCGCCTGTACTTTTGGGGAGGTGCTTGAAGGGAAAAACTCAGAATGCCAATGAAAGTTTTAACAGCGTGTTATGGTCAGTTTGTCATAAAAAAGGCTTTGCTGGTAGGAAAGTTGTTGAGTTGGCTGCTTATGAGGCTGCATCAGTTTATAACAAAGGAAACCAAGTTAGTCCTGCAGCAGTTAGGAATTATTCCGGGCAAGCACTTTGAAAACGCGATGCTTGATTTTGACTGATTGCGAGTTAAAAAAGCAGAAAAATGCAGAATTGGAAACACTGGAAGCTAGGAGAGCAAGAAGGAGGTTGAGACTTGACAAGGAACAGATGGATAAGGAAGTAGAAGGAGTTACCTATGCTGCTGGACAGTTTTAGTGTGTTATTGGGACAAAATTGACTTTACCACAGATTTCCCGAAAACAGTGGTTTTAACTACCGTTTCCCTGATATTTTAAAAACTATTATACCCACAGCTACCAAATTTTTGTCACTTGTTCCTGTCATCTATTGCTACAATCTGAACCAGAATCAGTGTGGTAAGTTAATAACTTTTATATTTTTTCATGACTTTTGTAATACAAATTTATATTTTATATTTTTTCTCATCTAACAACTTTTTTTGTAAAGCTGTTTTTGTGTGTAGGAAAGTCATTCTGGTTCAGAATGTTATACTATTCATTATAAACTAGAATTAACTTACTTTTTCAGTTTATCTTTAATAGGAAAAAAATTATTTGGGAAACAAATTCTGCTCTCGATAAATATTTTTATTTTTTTAAATATTAAAAATAAATGTGCATTACAGAAAAAAACATGTTCTATAATTTTTGTTATAAAGTATATAATGTGCTAAGATAACCATAAAAAAATTACCCCAAAATACCTGTAAATAAAATCACAGTAAATTATTTAGTCTGTTTGCAAAATTAATGCGACAAGCCGTACCGCCCCCCCTAAAGAATTGCCGCTTTATCAAGTTACCCTTTCATGGTCTTTTTACTTTCTCCCTCTAAAACATAGTATCGTTTTCATAAAAATCTTCGAATTTGAGATATTGGTGAAAATATTTAGCCCTTAACAAAAAAGAAGGTTTTTTAGTTGGTGTCTGGTGGTACGTCTCTTGCCTGTCTGTAAGGATGATTACAGACCTAAAGGCCACTTAATGATCCAATATTGATCAAATTCAGTATATAAGTTATAATCCATGGTATCTCCACGGATTTTGAATTTTTTTATTTCTTATTTTAAGGGTAATTCTCCCCCCAAAACCGCTGAAAACATGAAAAATCTATATTTACCAAAACAGCTCTAACGATTTTATTTCAAATTTGGTGTCTTATAATGCTTCATGCCTCTAATAGAATGGCATCACCCGCATTTCTTGGAAAAATTGGGTTGAAAAATTATAGGGTATAAAATATTCCAATATTCTGTTTTTGTTGTGTTCATAAGTACGAGTAAGTATTAAATAAAACGTACTGCTCGCCATTAAAAACAACTCATAACACTAAATAAATGAGACGTAGGTCTAGTATTTTTAATTATTATACTATATAAGAACAATAGTTGCAGAGAAAACTAAAATGTTTATTTAGCGGTAACGGAGTAAGTTGTCCAATATTATTCTTACGTATAATTCTCATGATATAAATCATGTTTCTTGTTGTTCACTGATCCATTTCACTAAAATTGGTTTGTAGGTTAAGTTATCATTGGTCAGTGGAGAGAAATCGGATCATGTGGCCACCTAACCCTGGGGGGAGGGAGGGGGGTTTTCAAATAAGACTGTAGTGAATCCAATAAAGGGATTTGGATACAAATTTCTGTCATAAATAAAATAGTTCCCTAGATGATTTTCTACACGTGCTACCGTTACATTTATATTCTTTATTTAGTAAATATAACGGAATTTATTAAATATAACTAAAGGAGAAAGCATGTGTTAGTCTTCTGATATTGATTATTTATATTTTATTCAAGGGTCATTATACCGCCTTTACTACAGTATTGAAGTATCAATACTGTACAGTACAATTACTGGTTAAACGATACTTTGACATATGAATTCCATACATCCTTGTCAGTTTGTAAATACATGACAATGCAGTAGAAAGTACTGTACTCCTCACATAGTAATCACAACGTAACACGCTCCTTGTAATTTTATTTTAAACATTAAATTTGTATGTCTTGCAATATAAAACCATAAAATTACGTAATTAATTTAATATTCCTAAAAGATAAATTATTCATGACACGTCTTTACTGAAAAGTACGGAAAGCAAAAGACAAAATCTATAGAACTGAATTAAATACAGTAAAATATTTAGTTTCGGACTGCTCTTTTTCTAGATTATTAAGACTTTGAAGCTCACTGAAAGGATTAAAAGAAACTATTTTCCAGTAAATCTTGTTAGAACTGTTCGACTGTATAGTATAAGTTTACATTACTAACTTTGGCGTTCAAATGATGATAAAATGTTTATTTTTATAAGTACAAATGCTATAGTGTTTAATAGTATTTAACACGAATAAAATAATCTATTAGTGTAAAAAATAAACAATATTTGGACGTATAATTATAATTAAAACAAATGATTGACCTTTTAACATCCTCGTTAATGATATGTTCTTATGCGATTTAAAATAACGCTTGTATTGCTATTTTCCAACAATTGATACTGTAATATGTTTTCATTTCCTACTTTTATAAACTTAGTAATAATTTTAAACCATGATAATAAATTCTCAAATTGGTTTCATGTCTAATGAGTTTAACCTATTAACAATCTGAATTCTTGAAGAATAAGTTAAAATAAAAAAGTAAAAAACAATAACTATATCTAGGTATTATTGTAAAAAAACGTTTAAATGTTGTTATTTCTAATTCAGACGGCTGTTCTGTGAATAACGATCAAACTTGTTTAAGCAATGCATGAAACAAGTAATTCATGGAACATTTTCGTTATCTCCAAGAAATATTGCGTAATTTGTATTAAAAACCAAGCGTCAGACTATGTAATAGTCGTAGAGTTCAGTTAAACAAACTAGATTTCTCAGTAAGGTTTAATCAGTAAATATAATATTTTAAGTGCATAATAACATATTTTATAATGAATATAAATACCAAACGAGTAAAAAATATATTTTAAGTTTTAATCGAGGAGCTTTAAAACAACATCAAAATTGTAAATTTACTGTAACAATTTACACAAATAATAATGTGTTAGGAATCTTCACAATAAAACACCAACATCTACTTACAAGCACCTGAAGTGTCATGCCTTCGTGCATGTCATTGTATCGAGCTAAGTTTGTAATTGAAAAAGTGAAATTTAGCTGACAATTTCATGAAAGCGGATATTACTAACTCGGAAAGCTAGGCGTCTCAAAAATCCACCATAGTGTCCTTTATACATCTTGTAATTCTTATTCTCATTAAAAACATATATTACAACGCCATAACAATATATCTGATGTATTGTAGCTTGTTATTGTAGATTTATGTAGAAAGCAACTGTAAAATTAGAAAACATTACATAACATGCGTTTTGTCGTGGTTATTACATGGTGTTAAATATCCGCGACACTGTTGCATAGAAGAGTTGAACCTCTTCTATGCAACAGTGTCGCGGATATTTAACACCATGTAATAACCACGACATAAACGCGGTGATATATTGTTATGATACGAAACGAAGCATCAATGACTGAAGAAAACGTTTCAGCCAGCTTTGTATCATATAGTGACTGTTTCTTGAATTGATCTTCGTAAATGTTATGATATTAAATATCACTCAAAAGTACGCTGTAAATCACGGAAAACACTTAAGCAAATAATATTGAATGGGATACTACAATACGAAATGATATAAAAAACAACTATTCAATATTAGCAAATATGAACTTTTAATAAAAAAATCAGGAGACATGCAAGCACGAAATATATATTTTTACAATTGTAACCAAACGCACACGAAGAAATTTGTCAAATTTCTCTTGTAAAAATTAATAAACCATAATTTATTCAAACATGTTTAACATAGAAACGTTTAATGAAACACTAAAAGACAAATTTTAGTCAAACAATTAAACAAATTCAATTATGATTTAAACAAATTACAATAAAATCAAAAAGTATAGACAAATTTTAATTAGAACACATTAATTATACAAATTGTAATTTTAAATATGGGCATAACTGGTTTTTATAGTAAGGTATTAAATAATAGTACTAAAATATTTTAGTCTAAATAACGCGATATGTCAAGGGAAAATCTACTGACTCAAAAGAGACAACCTAAGTGGTTTTGTATATACAAATAAATCAAAAGACAGCTCTTGAGGAAGGTTCAAAGGAGAACGCTCTGGGGGATCCTCGAAGGCGATTCCACTCCAGACACACTGTATATTGCGAGGCCTGGCCGCAATCCAGCCGTGATAAGGTGAATATATTTGTGTGTAAGAGAGCAGCTGACAGTGTTAAACGGATCGCTCCGTTCACTGTTAAATATAACCCTTTCGAGACAGTTATTTCTTCGTTAAAACTTTAACGACAGTTTTGTACAGTTCTGAAAAGGCTTATTTAATGTTGTATTTTAAGCTGCAAAATGCAAAACGCTGTACAATTTTTAGCGAATTTCCCCTATAGGGAAGAAGCTATTACCGTAGGTCTCATGGTAAGACTTAAGCCCGAGACCATGATCACTTTTCATTTTGAGGTCCCCAGATGCCAAAAACACCATTCGTTCAAATTTATATATATATATATATATATATATGTGTGTCCGTAAGCACGATAACTCTCGTAAAAAAGGTCCGATCTTAATGAAATTTGGTACAAATGTGTAAAGTACCATTTATTTGAACGAGTTCGAAAACCAGATGAATCACACCACCCGAAGGGAGGTTTTTGGGGGGTTTTGTACCCCAAAAATGTGTTTTTTGGGGTTTTCACATGTAATTTTAATTTAAATCAAATTTTAATTTATACCATTGAATTCAGCTTAAAAAAACAAACAATTTGGTATTTTCATCATTGCTCTACGTCAATTGGTTACCGAGATATTGAAAGTGCTTAACACAGTACGTTGTCTAATGTTATTCTTATGGATAAAATGAAAAATTGTATATCTCGCTTATTTATGAACATAAACTGGCGAAATTTGGTATATGGCTTGATCTGGTTGTGGTTTATTGTTGTTTGCACAAAAAAACAATTTTTCGCCCAGGGTTCCTGTAGCAGCAAACCTAGGTACTTGGTCCCCATGTTATTCTTATGGAAAATACTTAAAATGTTATATATCGCTTATTTATGAATGTACATGGATGAAACTTGGTATGTGACTTCCCTAAGATGAGTTCTATTGATATTTGCATAAAAACCCATTATTTTGTGTGCCTTGTTGCAGCAAACCTGCATACTCATCCCCAATGTTATTCTTATGGAGAATAATTAATATTTTAAATATTGCTTGTTTGTGAATACATTTCTTATGAATCCTGTTAAGTGTTTTAATGTGTTATGTTATCTTATGTGTTATTCATTGGAAATTCACTGAGTATGCAGGTTTGCTGCTACGGGGATATTATATATATATATATACATATATATATATATATATATATATATATATATATATATATATGTGTGTGTGTGTGTCCGTAAGCACGATAACTCTCGTAAAAAAGGTCCGATCTTAATGCAATTTGGTAAAAATGTGTAAAGTACCATTTATTTGAACGAGTTCGAAAACCAGATGAATCGCACCATCCGAAGGGGGGTTTTTGGGGGGTTTTGTACCCCAAAAATGTGTTTTTTGGGGTTTTCACATGTTATTTTAATTTAAATCAAATTTTAATTTATACCATTGAATTCAACCTAAAAAAAACGAACAATTTGGTATTTTGATCATTGCTCTACGTCAATTGGTTACCAAGATATTGAAAGTGCTAAACACAGTACGTTGTCTAATGTTATTCTTATGGGGAAAAAGAAAAATTGTATATCTCGCTTATTTATGAACATAAACTGGCGAAATTTGGTATATGGCTTGATCTGGTTATGGTTTATTGTTGTTTGCACAAAAAAACAATTTTTCGCCTATGTTTCCTGTAGCAGCAAACCTAGGTACTTGGTCCCCATGTTATTCTTATGAAAATGCTTAAAATGTTATATATCGCTTATTTATGAATGTATATGGATGAAACTTGGTATGTGACTTCACTAAGATGAGTTCTATTGATATTTGCATAAAAACCCATTATTTTATGTGCCTTGTTGCAGCAAACCTGCGTACTCATCCCCAATGTTATTCCTATGGAGAATAATTAATATTTTAAATATCGCTTGTTCGTGAATACATTTCTTATGAATCCTGTTAAGTGTTATAATGTGTTTTGTTGTATATTCATTGGAAAGTCGCTGAGTATGCAGGTTTGCTGCGACGGGGGTATTTTCATTTTACGATGTCTATAAAATTTGTCATGAATGTTAAATAGATTTGATATTTGTTTAATATGTAGCCTAAAATGTATCGTGGATTACTTCTGTATTCGAAAATATTAAAAATTATTTGCAAAAGGAACGTAAGGCCAAAGTAAATATTAGGAAATAAGGAAGAAAATAATGGGATAAAATATTCAATAAAATATTGTAATATAAGTTAAAGTTGTAATTATCTCTTATACTTGTGGCAACAAGAAAAACCTACTATTATAAGGTTACATTTGTAGCATAGTTGTGCTTACAGTTTTGATCTCTTAAATAATTTAACGATAGCATGTTCAAGATACAAATGAGTAATATTTAAAAATAATTTTTACACGAAAGCTTCCGTTACATTTTTAAAGAGGTTTTACCTGTTTAACTGACTTATAGATTAAACATATTAATTAAGGGGGATTTAGGTTTGATCCAAATTTAACTGGGGCTTAGATTAAAGAGATTGTTTTTGAAGGATTAAACAAAGAAACGCTGTAGGTCAGTTGAAGAGCCTTCATCTCTGAAAATATCTGACAGAAGCTGAGAGCAGTACTGGGAAATCTTCTCAATCAAATAATACGCCGATAATAGTCTATTGCAGCTTTAGGCTTTCAGGAATATGAAATTCAAAGAAGAGAAATTATTTCTCATGTAATAACGTTTAGTTGCATGTAACATTGTTTCAAGAAAACTTTGCAATAGTAAGTTAAAAAATACGATTAAATAATACACATTAAATAATAAAACAATAAACTAAATAAATTATAGTACTGTAATTCAATCCCAGTAAAATTAAACACATAGCAATTAGTGTTCAATTGCGATTTAGGGCTATGATACATTATGTTAGATATGTGTTTTAGCGAATTTCCCCTGTAGGAAAGAAGCTATTACCGTAGTCGGCATGGTAAGACCTAGGCCCGGGACCATGATAAATTATCGTTTTGAGGTCCCCAGATGCCAAAAACACCATTCGTTCAAAAATGTATATATATATATATATATATATATATATATATATATATATATATATGTGTGTGTCCGTGAGCACGATAACCCTCGTAAAAATAATCCGATTTTGATGGAATTTGGTACAAACGTGTAACGCAGCATTTATGACTTTAAGTTCGAAAACCAGACAGATCAACCTATCCGAAAGGGTATTTTGGGGGGGGGGTTTTGTACCCCAAAAACTTTTTTAGTTTTTTTGCATATAATTTTTGAAAAAGTCAAATTTTAGTTTTTTTCCATTGGAATCAGCTTAAAAAGACGCACAATTTTGTGTTTTTATCATTGTTCTACGTCAATAAATGGTTACAGAGATATTGAAAGTGCTAAACACAGTACGTTGTCCAATGTTATTCTTATGGAGAATAGAAACATTGTATATCTCGCTTATTTATCAACTTATCCCGATTACACTTGGTATATTGCGTCATATCTTTGTCGTCTATTGATATTTGCACTAACAAAATATTTTTTTGGCCGATAGTTCCCGTAGCAACAAACCTGCGTACTCAGCGCCATGTTATTTTTATGGAGAATAAGTAACGTATTATCTCCCTTAATTATGAACAAAAATTAATAAAATTTGGTTTTGGCTTTACCTAGTTGAGTTATATTGATATTTGTATAAACCCCCACTTTTGTGTTTCTTGTTTCAGCAAACCTGCGTACTTAGCCGCCATGGAGCCGCTTATGGAGAATAATTAAAATGTGACTAAACGTTTATTTGTGAATGTATATTGATGAAACTTGGTATGTGGCTTTATGTGGTAATAAGATACATATATATGCATTGAAAATTCGCTGAGTACGTAGGTTTGCTGCTAGGGGGGTATTATTTAGTAATTATATTTATTTTATAATTCACAATCTACTCATATAAGAGATAACACGGGTTTACTTTTAGATTTAATCACGCGTTTTGATTACTTATATAATCAAGAGTACCTTGTTTGCGAATAAAATAAAAAAATTATAATTTGGTTTAAATCAGACATAGGTTACTACACATTGGTACAGTGTATCACGCAGTGTCTATAGCCAATGGTACACCTCATAACATACTTAAATTTGGCAAAGCGGATTTCCATTTATATTAAATTTAACTACAATTATATTTTTGGACTTTCATTCCTTCAGCTTGTCAAGAGAAATAGAGTGAACAGTGAAATAATCCTTTATTTTGATATTTTATATATATATATATATATATATATTTATGTATTAATTCTTTCACTATGAATGACCAGAACAATGAGAGGGGTGTCCCCAAAGGTTGGAAAAGGGAGGGAATCATGAGAAAAAAAGGTGTTAATAAAGGAAAAATAGATATACATATTATTTCTCCAAAGGGAAAAGTGTTTCGCTCAAAAAAGGAATTGGCAAAATACATAGGGGAGGCAAAATTGTCTTTAAAAATTGAAGACTTCAATTTTTCAGTGAAAAAAATTAATACAGGATGTATAGGTAAATCTGCTAGTAATAGTACCGTCTATGATGACTATCTTAAAAGTTTACAACTTGGGTTTCAAGAAGAAAAGCGTGTGGAAAGGTTTACACACGATAACTCAACTAAGAAAAATAAAAACAACACTAACCTTGTGAGAATCGTTCAATTAAAGGAAGCACAAGGGGTTGCTACAAGTGAATCATTACATCTCTATAAACGCCATTTAAGAACAGTACTTCCAAACGCAAAACACTGGTTCTTACTTGTATTTTAATTAGTGTTTTGTGGATGGTAGCAGTGCTAAATAAGGAAGATAAAACAATTTTTCTAATCAACCCGAGTCGAGCTGTAACTAAAGTTTTTCGTTATATGGACAAAATAAACAACCGATAAACAAATAAAAAGGCCATATAGTAATTATAATTTAAATAACAAAATATGTAACAATTTTCATATTTAACTTATACATATGTTTAATAAATGTTAATATGTTTAATATCAAACAAGATTTGATTATTTTTGGTTTAATTGGTAATATTATTAGAGGTTTTTATTTTGCAAAATGTTGTTACCTTTAATACACACCAACCTGTTTAAACACGTTATAAACAGTATAGACCAAATATAACACTTTATACTCGTGTAAAATCAATGAGCAAATTGTGTTTCGCATACGTTGTTGTGCATCATTAAAGTATTAGGTCTTCAAAGCTGTATGAACATCAATAATATACACGCACACATTTTTAAAAATATTATAGAAAAAAAAAAATGTACAGTTTATTTGAGCCATCCTATATAATAATAGCGTGTAGTGGCGACGTGAAACCACCTATTCCGAGTAAATTACTGAACGTAGAGCGGCCAGGTAGGTAGGTGTCAATAGATTTACCTTAGCCCAAGGATGATGAAAAAAACGATATCCTAAATTTATTTAGTTATAAGTTTGCAATTGGCAAAAACACTGTTTGTTTGCCACATTTTATTTGCAATCACTTTGTTTACCTAACCAAGTGTTCCCTACTTTACATCCAAATTCAATACGACAGGTGAGTAAAGTTAAGGCTGTTTTTGTATACAAAGCAGACAACTATTCCTAACTAAATTTAGGTTTTTGGTATAGAACACAGATTCCATGCTGAATGGGAATAGAGTGTATAATACTGTATACAAATGTAAAAAAACTAAATTTGGTTACATAAAAAAACATGCAAACAGGAAAACAAGAATTGACTGTATTTTGATTTAAATTCTATCCAGGTTTTAATGATTCAAAAAATTGTATAAAAAATATATATTTTTTATTTTGTTATTATTAATTTTGTTTGGTTGTTAATAAAACAATATTTAGTGGTCTTAACCATTCAGAAATAATAATAACTATTTTACTAGGAATTTGAATTATGAAGACTCCCCAAGTATTTAAATAAACTGTTTTGTTTTCATTCAAAATATGGAAAAGTAATTAAAACAAATGAAAACCAGAAAATTAAATAGCTTAAATTTAGCAGCTAAATATAAAAAGCTACATAGGCCTAACTGTAACCTAACTGCACAAGTGGGAAAGAAATTTTAAGGAAAAGAGCGAAAACAAGTTTTAAATGTTGTTTAGGTTCTGGCTGAAAGGTAAATTAATTATTGATTTAACTTTGGGAATCGGTGAAATAAAAGTTTGTCCGATAACGGGGTTGGACCAGAAGTTATTTGACCTTCCTGATTGGAAAGTCCTGGCGAAAGTTTCTTTTTCGGCGACAGTTCGGTAAATGGTATTTTTAATTGTATTGTATTGATGACCTTTTAAAGCATATTTTACCAAAAATACACTTAAAATTTTACGCTATAACTTCTAAAAATTAAAATTTTGTACATTTTGCTATTTTATGAAATTTCATATACTTTTAGTTACAATTTTTATTTACTCCTTACCATACGTTTGATTCAATAAAACAATCGTGATTGTAGTTTTAGCCGGTGCAGTAAGAAGCTTACAGTAAACTGTTATACCTGTAATCCTAAACTAGTAAATCCTAGGCGAGAATGAAAACAACTTGAGGTAACGGAGAGTAAAAGAAGATGTTCCCACAATATTGGCATGTCCTTTTGGCTATCCAGTGTGATCAGCCTCCCATTCACGTTGGGACCTCCATGTCTCTAGGGGGTTGGTTTCTTAAAATATGAGTCACCCAGGTGAGCTTGAATAGTCATATCAGATTGAAGGGAATAATGAATCTTCCTTGCCTGTTCGATATCACCTGGAGAATAGACGTGGCGTTACCAATTCATTGGGGTTACCTCGCTCTGTCCGTAGGTGCTATACAGGTTGAGAAGTGATTAAATCTCCTCTGCAGAATGACTTGCTCAGCCCCTGTAACCAACCTCCCCGTCACTGCCGATTCCTTCATTCAGGCTGTACAATATCCCAAAGGGAGACGGAAACCAGCCAGCCGGCTAACTCTGAAACCTCCTAATACCTCAAATCTAATCCAACATCCAATGGAAAACAATGTAATCATTTGACTTTTTAACAAAATATATTTGCATACCCATTTTTCCAGCACTAATGTCGAACTGGCCGGAAGCGTCATGGACAAACACAGGCCTCGAACAGAGCTCCTGGAACACAGATTGAACAATCAAATAAATCATCTTATTTCAACGTATATTTATAATTTTCAAAATTATTCAAATTAAAAACATGTAAATTTACATAATTGGAATATAATATGTTCTAAATATACACACAATTTAATATAGTCCTCAATGCGGCAAGTTTTGTGTAAGGTCGGGGTGTTGAGTCTATAGGTAAAAACAAATGCAAGGTTTTCGAACTTGAGTAATGAATGTCACTTTACACATTCGTGCAACATTTTATCAAAATTGGAGTTTTTTTAAAGTTATAAAGTTAACGAAAACAAATTTGAATAATTAGTGTTTTTGACACTGGGGACCTCAAAATAAAAAGTTATCATGGCCTCAGGCTAAAGTCTTACCATGGCACCAACGGTAATACCTTCTTCCCTATAGGGGAAATTCGCTAAAGTTTTAGTTTTGTTTACAGAAAATGTTTATAAACATTAACACAAGTAAAATTAACCTTGATTGTATACAATAAAATATCGGCGTTTTTTCCGGAAGTATCATGTTCTAAAGAGTAAATTGTAAATAAGAAATATGATTTGTTGATACACCGCCAGGTTAACAACATGAGAAGGGCGTAAACAACAATGATGCATTGCACGCGGCGCGCAGCCTCCCCCAGGTACTGCAGACGCAAACATGCTTTCCATGTAATCGTTACATGAAATGTGAATATTACGATTTAAATAATAATTTACACGCTTGTTCAAAGTACGAAACAATTATATTCCTTAAAATGTAAGTATTTAAAAATCACAGGGTTTATACCTATTGAAATTAAGCTTCTATTAAAAGATTTTAAAATGAGTTTAATGGTTGTGGAGATTATTTTATTTTATTTGTAATAAAAATTGTTAAGCACATTTAATACATAGAAGAATTTATTATTCTAGCTGTTATGCATTATTTTGAGCAGACTGGTAAAAAAGTGTATACTATTATATGTGTACTACTATGTCACTATGTGTTTTATTAATATTAATGGATGCTTTATTTAACTTTGGCGAATTTGACTCCGCTAGTAAAATAGTTTATTCTGTGGATGTCAAGAGTATAATATAATTAAAATATTCGCTTCCAGTTTATTCATACTTACCCAAAAATACATACACGTGTTACAATTGCTTTTAGTTGTTTATTTTAAAATACGAAATAATTTTTAGGTGAAGTAATTTAATAAATCTAGTTTTCCTGAATGGAAAAAATCTATTTAAAGTGAGGAAACCCCTTACACATATTACATCCACATGGGAAGTGAAAAATAATAATTTCAAACTTAAGTGCAATAGCAAGCCAGTAATTCACTTGAAAAAGTGGAAAGAGAAAACTGGGAAAAATAAAACGATGCCAAGTTATGAAGAACGTACGAGAATTTTTTTAAAGTATTACACTTCCGTAAGACAGCATGGGGACCATACACATATTACGTAACGCACTTAAGGGGGGGAGGGAGTATGGCGTAGCATTATGTGGGGGAGAGGGGGGTTTGGATCAACGTTACATAACTCATACATATTAACCCTCAGAGTTGGAGCACTCCCGTATCTATTGATACTGTTATACATATTTCAAAATAAAAAGAATAATGAAATTGATATGTAAATCAGGTTACAGTTTATTATGTAAAAAATACTTCCGTCATACTATTTTAATAACAGTTAAACTAAAAATACATAACGTATTTGGAGTAAGGTCTGCATTGATTTACACCTATGTTTTGTGTTGTTTGTTGTTGTTGTTATTGCTGGATTAGGAAATCCCAGCATTAGCGGCTAGGCACGTCTTTCACAAGCGGGAATTTTGCGCAGAATACCGGAAGGATAGGATATAGCAGGAAAGGAATGGGTGGTATGGGTAAGGCAGCCAAATTGACTTTTCAGAGGGCCAACTCCCGTGCTCCTGTGACAGCTGTGATCAGGCTCAAACAGGCGGACCCGCTCTACCCTCCAACTGGCCAACTCAACTGACAGGGAATCCATGTACAACAGCCACGGACCACATTCTCGGGTTGGGAACCAAACCCGGAGTTTCCTTCCTCAGCCGCTGCAAATAGAGGGACCAAAGGTTAAAGGGAAGCTTGTCATAATGGATAGCCAAAAGACTTACCATATGTTACACAGCTTCATTTTCTATACCCAATGTTAGCCTCAAAACTGGTATAGACCAGTTTTAGGGTTGTTCTGGGACTTTGTGTTGTTTAAGGGTGTAAAAACATGACTTGATACAGTTTTGCGCAATGCCACCCCCAGCTTTAGTTTTTTAAGCAGTTTTGTATTTGTATTAGTTATAAATTAAATTTGTTACGTTTTAGCTGAGATAGTTTATTTTGTTTGTTTTTGTTTGTTTATATTATTAGTAAAAGTCTTGTTTCTTTGTATAAATTTTGCTTTGAAATAAGTTAATACAAAATGTTGTTAAAAGAAAGTCATTTAAAGTTTAATGATTCATTGAAATCCATATTCCAAACTGCTAATAAAATTACGTTTAAAAGGTTGAAGCTGTTTTAAAGCCTACTACGATTGAGATACGTAACACATTAGGAGGGGGGAGTATGGAACAAGCGTTATGGTGCGTTACATAGAGAAGGCGGGGGTCTGAGATGACGAAAAAATGCGTTACGTAATATGTGTATGGCCCCATACCGCGTTTAGTCAACTAACATTTGTGTTAATAACTCAGTAAATATTGATGCTAGAATGATGTGAGAGGGCTTGATTTTTTTAATTTTTACGTTCTACAGGTGCATATGCATTTATGTTACATCCGGGGTATTTTTTACCCTTTTTTACCCTAAACATCACAATTCATTTAACCCCGAAAAGAAGTTCGGATTTTCCGTTTTACCTAATGAACTCGTCCAACTTTAAATAGAAATGACGTCTTTACCAAATTTGAAGTATATTGGACAAAATATGTTTCCCCTTGAAAGCGAACACACATAAATCTTTATATCATGTTCAAGATTCATTATTTTCATAGATTAAATCCATTTATTAAGTTTACTAATTAATTCACGACTGAGTATAGCTCATTTGACCCCAGGAACGTGGACCGATGGTTCTAGGTATCAAACAAGCCTACAGTTTGTATTTATAAACCTAATTACCATAATTAATGTTCCTCTAATGACGTACTAAGAAGTGTGTGTGTCTCTTGCATAAGTTATTTACAAAAGTTTTCTTACAAGTTTTTATTGCAAGTTAGTTATTTACACGAGTACATTATCTAAACATATATCAATAATACTAGGTGTACGCTCATTCCTCGCGTATAAGGATAATTGAAACACATGATCAAACTTAAATCGAGTCTCATAAAAAAATCAATATCTGATTTGAGTAACATCATCAGAATACATTCCGTTATCATTTAACTGCCGCCAGAATCCGGGTTTTATATCTATATAGCTATAGTTTTAGTCAATTCTCCCTTAAGAATCAATTATTGCGGTAGCTGAGAGGGTATCGCACTGGCTCTAGGAGCGTAAATTCGCAGGTTCGGATCCCGCCGCCGACTTAACATTTTATCCGTAGAAAAACATACATACATTTATCACTTGTTTTTATCAAAGTAAATATTGTATAAATACGTAAATTTATTTATTTTAAAAATAAATTGAAGATTCAGGCATGGTTTGTTGTTAGGATTGGCATGGGTGCGTTATCTTAGAACAAACAGAGTATTTTGGGCCAAGCAGTGACTTTAGCAGTGTGGTTAATTTAAATTTTAAGAGAACAGCGAGTTTCCTATATGAACAATTTCCTATTGATAACAATTTCTACAGGCCAAGTCAAAATATCCTTAAGGATTAACAATAAGTCGTTGGTCCAGTTATTTAGATGAAAAAATGAGATTTCAATATATTGTTTCAATAGCCTAGGCTATCATGAAATTAAATGCTATAAACATGGGTTGGCCTAAGTCCGTACATGACACTTCTAAAATGACAAGTAGCCTAAGTGTATATGCTTACATTTTATAGTCATAGGTCCAAGTTTATGATGAAAACAGCTCAGTATAATCCAAACCTAGGATATGTCAAATCATTTCAGATAACCTGTATAAAATGCTTAGTTTGGTTAGAATAGTTTAAAGCTTTTGTTTTGGTTCCCTACAACATTCCTGGTAATGTGTTTAAAGTATTTTACAACAGTTGTATTACCAGTTTAATGTCGGCTTCCTCTTACTGTATTCCAACCCTAGGCTATATCAAATCATTCAAGTGGTTTCCGAAAAAGGCTGTTTGGTTCGAATAATCTATAGTTTTTATTGTGGTTACCTACTACATTACTGGTAATGTATTTTAGGTAATATAGACAATTTTTATCATTAATTTAGTGAGAATAGAACCTAGCAAATAATTGTCCTACAAAATAAATTTTAAGGTTGTTCGCTTACTGCGACTAACTTCATCAACGCTTTCTAGACAAATTGAGGCTTTGTATACTTTTTACACATGACAATCACAATATTACCAATTGTCTAAGAAAATGTAATAAAACAAACTATTTTATAAGTTAAGTTAATATCTTAGGATCTACAGTCATCAAAAAGTTATTTTTAGTTTTACATCTGCCACACGCGTCGTCTGTCGTCTGCCACTGTTACAATCGTCGCCTCCGACGACTGACAACATTTACACAGAGTAGGCGTACTAAGGGAATATTAACTGTATGGATATTTTTTTTTTTTAAACGTACACTTAATAATTTATGAAATAATAACTATGCTCACAACTTAAAAATATACTTAGATTTATCTCGCTTGTGTGTTTTTTGTTGGTAAAAAAACTTATGTTATTCAGTATAACAAAGTATACTCTAGTAAACTAACTATTGTTAATCTGTTGTTGAAACATAGACGTCGGCTATATTTTAACGATTCAAGTACCACTAAAATGGCTTCCAATGTTATTCTTATGGAGAAAAAAATAAATTTGGTTTTAAGATAATTTTATTAATACTGAACGAAATTATCTGAATAACGAACTTGACCGAGATTTGGACCTGTTAAGTTTTTCTGGAAAATTTTAAGTTTAACTGTGGAGGCGTTCTCGAGTTATTGTGGTCACAGACACGTCAGTTGAGTTGATTCTCCTACCAGTCTAAGCAGTAAAGTTGTGTATAAGGATAACTTCACTTCGTTCAATTATCCAATCATGGGTGTATACAAATGTTGATCAGGCTGAATAAGTAAAGCAGCAGCAAAACTAAAAGATGAATTGTTTACAATAACTAGCATTTTTATTTTGTTTGTGTTAATCATTTTCTGCATGACGAATACATCAGAAAGTTATTTATTTGATTTAGATACTTTGTTTTACTGATGTTAGTATTTCTGTACTTATATAACAAATAACTGGTTTTGGGGAAATTCCACACCAACGATTGGTTAGCTACCACATGCATGATTACATATTTTACTATCTGAAATTTCCATATTGTTGTATATTTATAATACTCAGAACTTTCAATTGTTGATTAAGTATCCTATATTCTCAAACGAGCTTAGTCTGTATGCGGAGTGGGTCTCGGAGTCCCACGGACGGATTTTGATTCCGATTTGATGATTGGTTTAACTCCTATAACCTCAGGAAGACTCAAATTTCGTTGAGAAACTCATATGGTAAATGACAATGGAGTTTGAAACCAAAACAAAATAATCATAACAGCTGATACAAAAATATATAAAGAAAATTTATTTATAATATAAATATAAATAAATTAAATTTTCTTGCTCATTGCAAGTTGATTACACAAAGAATACTTTAAAATTTTAACTTACTTATTATATAAATTATTTATTATAATTTAAACAGAACTTTTCATTACCAAAAGAAAAAATAGATATAATTTTTTCAAAAATCTTCGACAATTTTGTTATTGTCCTTCTTGAGCCAATTAATAATAATTTATATTTCCTTTAGGTTGTATTTTTCTTTGTAGTACTCAGAGGTAGGTGAGTAAATATTAATCTTGTATTGATTTACTTAATATGGTTGGTTATTATTTAACTCAACTTGACCGTTCGAATCAATTATAAGGCCTTTTGCACAATTTTTATTTATTGCAATGATGTCACACTTTCTTGTAGTCCCACTATCAGCTGTCAATGTAACATTCACGTAGTGTCCCACTATCATCTGTCAATGTAACATTCACGTAGTGTCACACTATCAGCTGTTAATGTAACATGCACGTAGTGTCCGACTATCAGCTGTCAATGTAACATTCATGTGGTGTCCCACTATCAGCTGTAAATGTAACATTCACGTAGTGTCCCACTATCAGCTGTCAATGTAACATTCACGTAGTGTCCCACTATCAGCTGTTAATGTAACATTCACGTAGTGTCCGACTATCAGCTGTCAATGTAACATTCACGTAGTGTCCCACTATCAGCTGTTAATGTAACATTCACGTAGTGTCCGACTATCAGCTGTCAATGTAACATTCATGTGGTGTCCCACTATCAGCTGTTAATGTAACATGCACGTAGTGTCCGACTATCAGCTGTCAATGTAACATTCACGTAGTGCCCCACCATCAGCTGTTAATGTAACATTCACGTAGTGTCCGACTATCAGCTGTTAATGTAACATGCACGTAGTGTCCTACTATCAGCTGTTAATGTAACATTCATGTAGTGTCCGACTATCAGCTGTCAATGTGACATTCACGTAGTGTCCCACTATCAGCTGTTAATGTAACATTCACGTAGTGTCCGACTATCAGCTGTCAATGTAACATTCACGTAGTGCCCCACTATCAGCTGTTAATGTAACATTCACGTAGTGTCCGACTATCAGCTGTCAATGTAACATGCACGTAGTGTCCTACTATCAGCTGTTAATGTAACATTCATGTAGTGTCCGACTATCAGCTGTCAATGTGACATTCACGTAGTGTCCCACTATCAGCTGTTAATGTAACATTCACGTAGTGTCCGACTATCAGCTGTCAATGTAACATTCACGTAGTATCAAAATGGGATTTCTTTTAGAGGAAAGCTCGATCCCGAGGTACCTACTTTCATAGCAAATGAATATAGCTATGAAAATAAATAAAAATATATCAAAGAGCGCGGTGACCTAAATGTTTAGAATTCAGTGGATTATTGTATAATACCCGCTTGTGTCCCTCGTCGCCGGGCTGAATGGTCGTGATCATACAATTATTATCCGTCTCAGTGATTAAAACGCGATAAAATATACGGTTTGTGTCCTCCCTTTATACAATGGGCACACAGTTATTTCGTTTGGTCAGTAATATTTCAATTCGCACACAGGGAACTGAATTTTGGTTGGAATTAATTCACAGTTTTAATTTTTAGTGATAAAACCTCCGCATCCAATTGCATATATCTGTATCGTATATGCATACTGATATGCATTGAGGGGTTTGACATAAATTTTATGAGGAAACAACTTGTAAAATTAAAAAAGTAAATAATGATAAAAAATGGCTCTAGGTGTGCGTATCGGCTGAAATGATGTTCACATTATGCTACAGGGAAAATTGAACAATTGAATTTGGAAATAAGTACATACATTCCATAGTTATGACAAACAATAATCTGAATTAATCAAAATGCACTTTTGCGTAACCAAATAAAACTACAGTACCAAAAACATAATGAGAAAATTAAAATAACTTTTGAAACTGACATTGTGAATATAAATAATAGTGAAGAGGAAGAAGAAGTTAGTGCGGTCGTTTACACAAGATCGCGCTGCACTAGCGCGGGAAAATTCCCACAAGGGCGGAAAAGAACGGCCTAGACCTCCGAGGGTCAATGCTCACTGGCCTACTGTTGCTTCTGGATTGGTTGGCATAGGCATCCACGTCAGTTTTGATGGTTCAGGTTCAAAGTTGAGTTAATTTATATTTGGTTCATTTAAAAAAGAAGGCTGTTCAAAGCTTTGTACTTGGGCAACAAGCCCAAGCAATATCTCGCTCGCAAGACGGATAGCGTTGATGGTTACAGTTTTGCGCACAGCTTATAACAACCGAAACTGGTTTCCTAATACAATTGTAGTTAGTTCTTTTGTAGTACCAGTTTCAGGAATGTTTGGCCTTATGCATTTTAAATGTAGGAAGTGCTTGCCAAAGCCTTAATTACAGGAGTGTTAATTTATTTACGATGTTGTCAAAGGATAAATATTGATCGTGAAAGTTCGTGAATATGATCCGTACTCCTCCATATGAATTAAAATTAATTACACCTTTTTTTATTAAACAGTACCATCCTACTTCCATGCGGTTCAGCGGTCGAAGCCGAGCGTGTGTAACATTGACCGTGTGCGCCAAACTGTTCGGGTCGCTCCCAAGTGGCCGCTGTGCACAAAACTGTTGTCAGATTTATGACCGCAGTTCGCTAAACGGGTAAGCTCTTGGCGTCTTGGGAATCGGTGCAACGGGACATTTTTTAAAATTTTTAACAAATGCCGGAATTTCCAAAATTTTTTACGAGGAAGACTTGCTTTCCTTAAAAACGTTTACTGTGATATTAACAAAGTACCTCTGGCTTTATAAAACCAGTGTCAAAATCGCACAAATGCGTAAATTCAGTACTCTCCACAATCTCCAGAACTTAAATGTGTCAATCAAATGCCATGAGGTGTGTGTATTGTGTGATTACTCATGCAGTTGTAGACACATCTCGTAGAGTAAGGTCAGCAGCTTCCCTTGTTTATTTTTACACTTGGAAAAACTGTCTTTAATTTTACTTTTTTGATTGCAGATATTTTATTACTGGAACACGTCTAAGCTTTAAGATAGTTGTAGCTATGAATACAAGTTACATTTAATAAAATTATGTAAGAATTATTTCATTTGATAACTAGTTTAAATGAAAGCTTTTTGTAAATTTTCAGGAAAAATTTCTTAACATAGTCTATATGTGTTTATACGATATGTACAAATGCAGTTTATCTGTTTAATTTAGATTTGACTAGAGTTAATTAGGAAAGGAATATTTTTACGATTTACATGAAGGGAAAATTACAGTTTTACTAAAAATAATTGTACTATCTTAAAAAATATTACTAGAATAAAAACTGACGGAATTTCAGATGTTTATTTTTAAATTTGTATTTTAAATACAAATTTAAAGCTTAAACGTTAATGACATGCAATTAATAATAACTAAAAAAGTATTCAATTTTTTGGCAAATACATTTTTAAACTTAAGATAGGTGTTAACAATATTTAAAGGTTGATGATTTGGTGTTGGCTAATATAAATAAAACTAACTGATTCTCCAATTGGATAAGAGAAATAAAGTTGACCTTTTCAGAAAGTCTTTTTTAAATTCATCGAGAGAGTGCATTAAATAGACCAGATTCATTGGGATAATTGCCTTATAGGGAGTCGATTAAGACTTGAAACTAGATTAGACTTGCCTGAAGAAAATTATCGATGAAAATGTTTTTGAGTGTTTTTGCAGCGATATAAAAACTAAAATATAATATAATATACTAAAATATAATATAATATACTAAAATATAATATAGGCCTACCAATGTACTGTACGAATGTAATGAATCTGATGTACTGTACATTTTGTATTTATGGAGTACGTATATATATATATATATCTCTGAACTGTGCTGATATGAATTGACAAAATCCTAATTGTGGTAAGAAAAACGCCGAAATAAGTTGTTTTAATAAATTTGTTTTAGTATTTTTTAAAAGCTAACGGAACCACTAAACAATTCCAAAGCACAGTTCTAGATTTATGTTATTTAGTAGAAACTATTTTGTTAGAAAAGTTCAAGAACGTCAGAGAGGACCGTTATATTTCAGTAAGGCATTTTATTTTTCATCATAACGGCACATTTCTCTGTGATAACGGTTAATTTAGTCTTAGGATTGACGACATTAAAAACATTAGGTGGTCTTTCCTATGGTTTCTTTGGTCGTAAATAAATTTACCAACGCATTTTCTACTTTTTCTTACGGTGAAAGATCTGCTCCATGTCGTATCAAAGATATGCACCATGTCATATCAAAAATTTCCCCATGTCGTATCAAAGATCTCCCCTATGTCATATCAAAGATCTACCCCATTTCGTATCAACGATTAACATGCTTTTCCACGACAATTTCCAGTTCAACGATTCGCAACGCTAAGCTTAGAATGATTTTATTCCCCATTTATCGATAACTTCACTTACTAAACGTATCATACCAAAAGGCTCTCCTGATGCAGTCCTCGAAGATATTAACCTAAAATACAGACATCGGAAGGTAATCTATTTTTGTAAAGTTGGAACGTAAAAACATTACAAGTTAAGAATTTTGAACAGCATTACTAAAATACGTTAGCAATCCAACCTAACATCATATTAGTAGCACTAGTAGTTTTGAGTAATCAGCAAACTATGTACGCAATGTGGGCGCGGCTGTCACCACATCAGCTGATTTCCGGTTGCGAAAGGGACTTTTAAAGTTGAGAAACACTCAGTTAACCGTCATAACATTACACAACTACTTGGTTGTGGGTCACTTCCTAAACACTCAGTTAACCGTCATAACATTACACAACTACTTGGTTGTGGGTCACTTCCTAAACACTCAGTTAACCGTCATAACATTACACAACTACTTGGTTGTGGGTCACTTCCTAAACACTCAGTTAACCGTCATAACATTACACAACTACTTGGTTGTGGGTCACTTCCTAAACACTCAGTTAACCGTCATAAAATTACACAACTACTTGGTTGTGGGTCACTTCCTAAACACTCAGTTAACCGTCATAACATTACACAACTACTTGGTTGTGGGTCACTTCCTAAACACTCAGTTAACCGTCATAACATTACACAACTACTTGGTTGTGGGTCACTTCCTAAACACTCAGTTAACCGTCATAACATTACACAACTACTTGGTTGTGGGTCACTTCCTAAACACTCAGTTAACCGTCATAACATTACACAACTACTTGGTTGTGGGTCACTTCCTAAACACTCAGTTAACCGTCATAAAATTACACAACTACTTGGTTGTGGGTCACTTCCTAAACACTCAGTTAACCGTCATAACATTACACAACTACTTGGTTGTGGGTCACTTCCTAAACACTCAGTTAACCGTCATAACATTACACAACTACTTGGTTGTGGGTCACTTCCTAAACACTCAGTTAACCGTCATAACATTACACAACTACTTGGTTGTGGGTCACTTCCTAAACACTCAGTTAACCGTCATAACATTACACAACTACTTGGTTGTGGGTCACTTCCTAAACACTCAGTTAACCGTCATAACATTACACAACTACTTGGTTGTGGGTCACTTCCTAAACACTCAGTTAACCGTCATAACATTACACAACTACTTGGTTGTGGGTCACTTCCTAAACACTCAGTTAACCGTCATAACATTACACAACTACTTGGTTGTGGGTCACTTCCTAAACACTCAGTTAACCGTCATAACATTACACAACTACTTGGTTGTGGGTCACTTCCTAAACACTCAGTTAACCGTCATAACATTACACAACTACTTGGTTGTGGGTCACTTCCTAAACACTCAGTTAACCGTCATAACATTACACAACTACTTGGTTGTGGGTCACTTCCTAAACACTCAGTTAACCGTCATAACATTACACAACTACTTGGTTGTGGGTCACTTCCTAAACACTCAGTTAACCGTCATAACATTACACAACTACTTGGTTGTGGGTCACTTCCTAAAGACCAGCGTTTTATAGAACCGATTATGAATGAAGAAAAACAATCAGTTCACCATTCACCCGATAGTCATCAGTATAGCTAATTATTAAAAGAAAAAGTTTTTAGCACGAATGCCGAAACCGTTGGAACTGACTTTCGACTAAGTTAAAATGTTCGCTTTCCAGGACGACCGGTCTTCTGAAAAATGTTTTAAATAATATATTTTTAATAAAAATCTCTACAGTATGGCGATTTAAGTTATATTTAGTTCTCTCATCATTAAAATACACATCCAGTTCATGAACGCTAAATATACCAGTCAAGTAAAACCATTCGCACTTTTGGCGTAACATAATATTTCTATTATTACTTTTTTACTGTTTAGTTTGTACTGCTGTACTAAAATTCACCGCGATGGTTTGTAACAAAGACGAACATGCCAAGAAAATCAACATTGCAACATGCTAAAGAAAGAAGATAAACTTTTTAGACTAATGTTCTTAAAGTTTCTTTTCTTAACTTCTCAACTCTTCAAACTGAGGGCGAATGGAAACCAATTCCATACTTGATACATTAGTATTTCTTTATGAATGGGGATCATTTACAACTATAATCTCTCCTGCAGAAAATCCATGTATATGGAACCATTCAGAAACTAAACAGTTGTATACTTACGTGATTTGTCCTTCAACCCTTCAAACACGTATGACGATTAAAATCTTCTCCATAGTAAAACAAAAGATCTTTGTAGGCTAATGGAGCCTAAGGATATAAGAGATAATCTGAATGCCTAATGATGAATCTGGGGATAATTTCCTACCATTAAAAAAATATTAATCCCAAATTGTCTGAACGGATGAACGGCCAGACTGATTTATCTTGGTTGGAAAACCCACTTAAATCGGCTACCGTATTAGATGATATTTCATTCTTCCGCTAGTGTAGTTATCAATTTAAGCAGCAGGCAAAATTTAATCAGTGACCTAAAAATAAAAACTTGTCATGGAGTTTCATATTACTACAAAATAATCATAACGGATGCTGAGACACTACCAGTGAGCCGGCAAAGTAACTCAAGTGGTATATTATAAAAGTGAAAAGCTTTATATTAACCCTGAACAAAGGTTGGCCCTCAAGTAGGCCTACTTAATACAATTAACCTCTTAATTGCCCAACTTGCCTTAATACAACTAGTTTTGCTTATTAATTGATTTAAGTTGTATTGTCAAATCAAGTCACAAATCAGCTGATCAAATTTAAATGTTTAAACAAGTGTTTTAACTTGAAACTTAAATTTAATTTATTGCTTTAGGAGAGGTTGCTTAAAATAACTAATATCGACCCTCCAATTTTCTCACAAAGATCTTTCATTCAATTATATGGTTCATGGCTGTTTGACTTGTAGTTTTCTCAAGAGCTTCTGGTTCAGTTTGGCTTAGTATCACCTAATCCTTAAACACGTCTGGGCGTCTAGATAGCCTGACGCTTAGCGTCTTGGACTTCGGTTCAAGGGGTTACGGGTTCGAATCCCGGGATGTCCACAAACGTTTGAGGGGTTCGGACCACTTTCCTTTAAAATCGTGTGTAATATGTTCTTAACAAAAATGTCGTGGGTGTTGAAATAAAAAAAAACAAAAACAAAAAAACCGCTTGATGGCGTAAAACATCATCTTAAACATTTTTTAAGTTAAATTTGATGAAACAAAAAATAAGCCAAACAGAAAAAACAGACGCAGCAAATCTGCGTACTCAGAGAATTCACAATGCATATATTTGGGTCTTAATATCGCAGGTTTGCTGTGACAAGGAACAGAAAATAATGGGTATTTATGAAAATATCAATAGAACCCAACTAAGTGAAGCCACATACCAAGTTTTATTAATTTATGTTTATAGTTAATGGAACCATACCAATTTAATTACTCTCCACAAAAATAACATTAGCAGGGAGCAGCCCAGTGATTTTTGAACCCTGAAAAGTAGGACTTTTTGACTAAAAAGTAGGATGAATTCGCAAAGTTGAGACACACCAGCAAGAAAAATATACTAAAGTAAAACCAATTCTCAACTAATATAGTAATATATTTTGTAATATACTTTAATTAATGATTAAACATATCAAACACGTAGCTCTTGTGATCATTACATAATTTTGTTGTTTCCCCAACCAATTTGGCTGGATAAGGCCTTAGCTGAAAGTAATAGAAGAACCATTATTAAGTGCCATTCATTTATGATATAAAAACAAAATTGGAAAACTATACTAGTTATTTTAATGAATTTTACTAAATATATTTGCAATTTTTACTTTCTCCCCCTATACATAGTGTACCTATGGTGATTGGGTAAATTATTGTTTTGTCAATATTTTTGAATTCGAGTTTTAAGTGGAAATATTTGTTTTGGTGCTCAGAGAACCCAAAAAAGTGGTATTTGAGTGATGTCTGTCGGTGCGTGTGTCCATGTGCCACGGTATCTCCAGGAGTTTTAATTTTAATATTTTTTGACTTTATGATTCTCAAGGATTATTATCCCCCAAAACCACTAAAAACATGAAAAATCCAAATTTCTTAAAAACGGCTCAAGCGGATTTAACTCAAATTTAGTGGTTTGTAGAGCTTTAAGTTTCCAACAAAATGCCACTACCCACCTTTCTGGCAAAATTCGGGTTCAGAAATTATAAGACTTAAAATGTTCCAAAATTCAGTTTTTTTTTTTTTTTTCATGAAAACCTTATGTTTTAAATCAGTTTTACTTATCGCCAATCAAAAAAAGCTGAAAAAAACTAAATACTTTAGTATTTTCAACAATTATTTCACAATTACTGACGTGATTTGCGGAGAAAATTGAAATTTTCATTTAGCGGTAAACACAGTATGTTGTCCAATGTTATTCTTATGGGGAATACAAAAATTACGATTTATCTCACATTTACTGATTAATTTCTTTAAAACTTGATATGCAGGTCAAGATAGGTCATATTGTACATGGTAGTGTTAAGTTTTAGTTTTTTAACTGACGCAATCTATCCTACAGTGTCGGTCAATGATGGAGGAATCAAGTATTCAAGGTATAGCATTGACCAACAGAGGATATTTTAAATATGTGTCCTTAACCCTGGGGGGATGAGGGGGCATGTCCCCTCATATAAACACTGTGTGTAGCAAAGTATACTGTAGTGCCTCCAAAAAAGGGATTTTGGGTAGACATTTCTGAAAACAAGTTATTGAGAATATTTTATCTACCTTCAACCGTATTTGATATTCTATGGTAGCAAATAAAGAATAATTTATTAATTACAGTTGGGCTAAAAGGGAGAAAGTATGTGTCAGTTTCCTGATACCGTTTAATTTTGCATTAAATACAAACAAGCTGGGTTATAAAAACCAAAACACTTGGGTTAAACTATTTTGAACATGAAATGGATGACAATCAAAAGCCATTAATAAATTCTATAAACTATATTTTAGGCTTTCACAACAGTTATCAATATTATTAAACTTTGTATTAGGTATTTACTGTGTGTCTGGTTGGTTGAAAGCTAACCTAATTAAAAAACTTCTTTACTATAATACTAAGGAGAAATTCATCTTCTTAAGTGGATGAAGTGTTGAGTTTAACTTTCAATAGCACCAACATATTTTCTGGTGTAAAATAAAACAACTTTGTTAGCTACAAGAAAAGTATTTATTTTTTAAAAATTCCAGATTTTTTGTTAAAATGTTTGCCCGTAAAATTAAACGTTTTGCCCGCTCTGTAAAAAAATACATATACACTGCTTGAAAAGTAGGAAAGTGCGACAATTTTGGCAAAAGTAGGATAATTCCTAATAAAAAGTAGGAATAGTAGGACAACTGGGCTCCCTGCATTAGGGATGAGTATCCAGGTTTGCTGCAACATGGAACACATAACGTGTGTTTTTATGCAAATACCAGTAGAACTCAACTAGGCGAAGTCATATAACAAGTTGTATTAGTTGTTGTTAACTAAGGATTATCCCTAAGAATAAAACGGGAGCTTATTACGCAGGTTTGCTGCTACGGGAACCATTGACAGACAACTGGGTTTTTGTGCAAATATTAATTGACCACTAGGGTATGTTGGTGGAACGACATATCAAGTTTCATCAAAATACATTGATTAATAAGCTACATATAAAATATTAGTTAATCTCCATAAGAATAACATTGGACAATGTGCTGAGTTCAGCACTTTTAATATTTCTGTAACCAATTGGCGTAGAGCAATAATTTAAAGTACTAAATTGGTTGTTTTTTCTAGCGAATAGTGTGAAAATTAAAATTCGACTTAAACAAATATTATGAGTAAACAATTCAAATAACCCATTTTTGCGGTACAAACCCCCCCCCCCAAAAAAAAAACCGCTTGGGACGAGGCAATCTGACTGGTTTCTCGAACTTAAATTCATAAATGTTACTTTAGATGTTTGTCTCAAATCTCACCAAATTGGACCATTTTACGAAAGTTATCACAGCCACAAACACGAAGAAATCTGAAATTTCTGATTCCCATACCACTACAGATTGGGAAATATGTAAAAGATTGGCAAGAGTTTAATTCAGTTACAAATGAGTTTCCGAAAAAAAATTTGTTTAATATGCCTGCTTTTATTTCTAGATAAAAATATATCAGTTGCAATGAAAATTTATGTTAGCCAACGGTACCCTATACTGAACTTTTACCCTTTCATGATGCAACCCACAGTAATCCCATGGATAAAATTCGGTAAAAATCATTCCTGGAAACAGAATTAAAATGGAAGAAATGCGGGTTAGTCAGCAGTGCAACTGCTGAGTCGAGGCGGAAATTGTGCGGGTACAACATTCTCAATGACGCACTGATGACGCGACACACCGGGCCACATGTTACGTTGGTTACACGGGGAACAGTCTGCAGTGCAACTGCTGAGTCAAGGCGGAGATTGTGCGGGTACAACATTCACAATGACGCACTGATGACGCGACACACCGGGCCACATGTTACGTTGGTTACACGGGGAACAGTCTGCAGCGCAACTGCTGAGTCAAGGCGGAGATTGTGCGGGTACAACATTCACAATGACGCACTGATGACGCGACACACCGGGCCACATGTTACGTTGGTTACACGGGGAACAGTCTGCAGTGCAACTGCTGAGTCAAGGCGGAGATTGTGCGGGTACAACATTCACAATGACGCACTGATGACGCGACACACCGGGCCACATGTTACGTTGGTTACACGGGGAACAGTCTGCAGTGCAACTGCTGAGTCAAGGCGGAGATTGTGCGGGTACAACATTCACAATGACGCACTGATGACGCGACACACCGGGCCACATGTTACGTTGGTTACACGGGGAACAGTCTGCAGTGCAACTGCTGAGTCAAGGCGGAGATTGTGCAAGTACAACATTCACAATGACGCACTGATGACGCGACACACCGGGCCACATGTTACGTTGGTTACACGGGGAACAGTCTGCAGCGCAGCAGCTGAGGCGTGGTGGAGATTGTGCGGGTACAACATTAACAATGATGCACTGCTGACGCGACACACCGGGCCACATGTTACGTTGGTTACACGGGGAACAGTCTGCAGTGCAACTGCTGAGTCAAGGCGGAGATTGTGCAAGTACAACATTCACAATGACGCACTGCTGACGCGACACACCGGACCACATGTTACGTTGGTTACACGGGGAACAGTCTGCAGTGCAACTGCTCAGTCGAAGCGGAGATTGTGCGGGTACAACATTCACAATGACGCACTGATGACGCGACACACCGGGCCACATGTTACGTTGGTTACACGGGGAACAGTCTGCAGCGCAACTGCTGAGTCAAGGCGGAGATTGTGCGGGTACAACATTCACAATGACGCACTGATGACGCGACACACCGGGCCACATGTTACGTTGGTTACACGGGGAACAGTCTGCAGCGCAACTGCTCAGTCGAGGCGGAGATTGTGCGGGTACAACATTCACAATGACGCACTGATGACGCGACACACCGGGCCACATGTTACGTTGGTTACACGGGGAACAGTCTGCAGCGCAACTGCTCAGTCGAGGCACAGATTGTGCGGATACAACATTAACAATGATGCACTGCTGACGCGACACACCGGACCACATGTTACGTTGGTTACACGGGGAACAGTCTGCAGCGCAGCAGCTGAGGCGTGGTGGAGATTGTGCGGGTACAACATTAACAATGATGCACTGCTGACGCGACACACCGGGCCACATGTTACGTTGGTTACACGGGGAATAGTCTGCAGGGTACTGCCAACGGGAAAAACTAGTTGATATTAGTGTACAACGAATTTATAAAACACACAACATTATACATTTAGTAAAAAAAAGCAAAAAAAAACTGATGTTGTCATTGCGTTCTAGTGCAGAGAAGTAATCTCTGTGGTTCTAATAAAATAATTTTCTAAAAGCATCAAAGATGTTGAATGTTGATGACAGGTATAGGATTACGAATAGCACAATTTAAATTGAATTTCTTTCCCTAGTGAAATTTTGGGTAAAAATAGTGTATCCCCTCTATATTTAAGCCCTGATACTAATAAATATTCTATTTAAATAATTGTTTATTTCAAAGATGAAAATTAGATTATTTTTTGGAGACAATTATCGTCCATAGTGTAATTGAATTAAGAATATTTATTAATTGTGGTGACAGGTGTAAACATATGTAAACATCTATAATAAATCAGCTGTTTAGATTAGCATCAACTGACATTTTTATGAATGTTAATATTTACCAATTTTCGATTGGATCCGCCCATCAGAAATTTTTGTGGCATTTTTCATTTATAATTTTATATTTAAACAAAGTTATATTCCATATAATTCTAGAAACTAAACTATTTTCCAAATATGATTTAAACAAGGTTATAAATTGCCTCTTCAGAAACAGTAGTTAGGGTTGTTGTCGGTCCTTTTAAACACACGATACATTGACAAACACAGATAACTCACTCAATCAATATAGCTGTCAAACCACTAATTTTATATTATTAAGTAATAAAAAAATAAAGTAGAGAAGATTTATTAAATTCTGGGACCAGAAGAACTGTCTGACCGACAAATGAGGAAGGAAGCAGTGATGGAATTCAAAGTAGGTAGGATGGGATTCGGAAATCCACCCGCAATGATGAATGAAGTCAAATCAGTTTTTGTATAAAGCTCATTACATATTGAGGCCGCGCTCGCGGGTGCGCCGTGAAAGCTGAGGGTCGCGAGTTGAGCATTGAGCACACCTCGGCGCAAGAAACTCACGTCTCCACATACTGATCGGTCACTTCTAGCAACTTTCCAAACACAACAATGTCATCTCTCTTCATCTTAATACATCATAGTGTCCAGTCGTTGTGGCTATCTCCTCCAACTCCAAACGTGGTATTTTTAGTGAATCTTCTATGGAAAAGTGACTATTAGTATGGCCTGCACGGTGAAACTTAAGTTCGGGACCCCCATAAAAGTTCCCAACGTGACCCCCTGAACACGTTTTGGGGGGTCGTTCAAAATTATATATCAATGTGTTTGCACTCTAGCGGTCGCATATTTTGACCGATTTACTTAAAACTCGGTAGGAACATTCCTTTAAACAATAAGTTGGACAAGTTCTTTAAGCAAAGCAGTCGGAAAACTCTCCCTTTTTTTGGGATTTTTTATTTCAAATTTTGAGTTTTTGGGCCCAAAAAGGGTCAGAAAAGCCCCGGATGTAAGATTGCATCTAAAATATGGAGATTAGTGAGGCTAAAGTTGTAAGCCCTCTCTCATCATTCTAGCATAAATATTTGCCGAGTATTAAAGAAAATGTTTATTGACTAAACAGAGTACATTGCCTTATACGGGTGTTACATTAGAAAAGCCTGATATTAACATGTGTATTTTTATCATCCCCGGTATCGTCACGCATACTTTCAATCCTGTCTAGAGCTTCTCCTAACCTTATAATGCGCAACACATTGTATTCACAGCATTGCAGGCAAATGGAACCAGGAGCATTAGACAGCAAAAAAACATGTTTTCAGATTTCGATAAAAATTGGATGTTTTAACACTTAATTTGATTTTAAAAGTTTGGATGTGGAAATTCACTTCCCTCACGTCAGCGTGCTGCGTGCGAACTCGTTTAGTCTTATTACGTGTTGTAAAGGAACGATCGAAACCTGTTCTTGTTACCATTTAAGAACAACTAGTTCTCAGAAAGTGTCATTAATTTAAACCGACAAATAGTAGCTGGCTCTAATTTTAATTCTTCATATAATATCATAAACAACATCATACATTCATATCATTATTCATATCATCATTCATATAATATCATATAAATCATACTCAACATTGTTTAAAAATTAAAGCAATTTAAAATAAAATTAATAGCTGCATTTCACCATTCAAGTTGATATCATGTTCAAATAAAATTTATTTTTGTTTTCACTGGAGAAGAGGGTGTGGCAGGCTAATGAAATTGACAATGGAAGAACCAAACTCCATGGACTGTATCGATTGGTTAGTTCAGTACAATAAACACATTTAAAGACATTTTATCAAAATCTGCTGATCCCTTAGATCATTTTCAAAATAAAAACAAATTAATTTTCCTTGAACGTACCGAGGGAGTTAATTTGATTTATGATAAAAAAGATACATCATTTAAGAATGTTTGTTAATGAAGAATAACTCACTTATTATCTAAAGGGAATTATTCATAGATTTATCATAGGTAATTCAATATTTAACTCACTGAATATTAAAATTTGTATTTGCCTTTAGGATCAATGGAAGTTATAACATATTAAACTAGCATAATTTAAAGAACTATTATTGAGAATTAAAATAGCAGCGTATCTAGACTTATGGCAATACAATCAAAAGTTACTGGCACAGCTCTGGGTCAATAATTGTTGATTATGAACATGATTGATGGATCCGATTAATTTGCAAGGTTCGATCAATTTAATATCGGTTCCACAAAGAAGTTGAAGAAGAGGAATATCAAATATTAAAAGTGATGGATTTAATAGAAACCCAAAGTGATTGGGGCTTACGCTTCGGAAAATAACGTTATTAGACTGGACGTCCATTAAATTAACTAGTTAGGCTAGGCTCAATCTTAAATAAATCCGCTTCAATTATTGATTTTGTCACACTCTGACAAGGGATTCGGTTAAAATACTAACTATTATAGGGTTGGGTCATTTAAAACAAATTATAATAGTACATCACGCATATTTGGAAGTAAAGATGAGGAAATTAAGTTCTAGGCAGTTTTCGTTCACTGGTAGGCTATTCAAGTTTAACTGACGACCCAATGTGACCATTTTAAAATTTCGAGTCGAGTGTTAACACTTTTAATACTTAAGATTCTATCTTTGTGCTTGTTCGCCCATTGTGAAATGCAAATTTTCTGTAATGTGGAAGCTTAATATTCGTGTCAAAGCTGTTCGGTAGAGTAGTATTAATCAGTTTCGTGACAGACATGTGAGTTACATAATATTTTTTAAAATGTAGATTATAAGCTGGAACTTTATGGTTATGTAATTTTGAAACTCATTCCAACGACAGATTTGTTATTTATTTTAAGGTTTCTTTGGACTTCAACTATCGCTTCTAATATAGTTTTAAATATGTGATGAATACGTGTATATTTTCGAACTTTGGCAACTTAATGGTGAACCTTTACAATACATTATTGTATTGTATACGCGGGATCTACCCAGCGTGTGCAATGGTTAGAACAGGCCGCAATGGTTAGACGTCAGTTTGTAATGCAATACAAACGGTGTTCTATTTGCCCATCAGGGATACAATTTGATATTCACAATTGTTTTAGTTTTGTAGGAGGGATTTTACAATTTTCTTTTTACAGCTAATACAGGCTTAATTTTTCGCCCAGTTCCTCATTGGCAATTATAATTCAGCATTTCGTCGTTTATAGAATGGCTCAGTAGTTCATAAAAAAAGGAACCCCATCTATTACCAAGATTAATGTTATTCTTATTTTTTTATAAAATAAACCGTGTTTTATGTGCACAGTAATCCCTAACATTTTTACAACGTTTTAACCAGCTCATATACAATGTGACATAGTTCCACGCGGTATATTTCATGTTAAGAGTGACTGAAAATATTTAATTTGATTTAAACACAATACTGAATAGTACGCTGTCAGTAAGAGTGTCCAATAGACATGTCTATCAGGTAAAGCTAGTTTCGAATCTGACCTCTACGGAAATATTGGATAACCTTTATAAAATTAAGATCTATTAATACGAAAATCTATTTTAGTTCTCCCTTTAAACAAAATTCATACACTAATGTGTCTACGAAATTGGCGAAACAGTCGATTGCGGAATAAACAGCGGGGTAAAACTCGTAAACAAGGTTTGATGAAAAGGTGTAGTATCATCTCGTCCAATATTATTTCGTCCAACAGCAAAATTCTTAGAAAAACTCTACATCAGGTCCAGCTCTGTTGTAAAATTGATTAAACAAGCTAATGGAGTATCATATCGTTCAAACGAAAAATTTTCGAGGGTTGTGGAACGCAATTCAGGAAGTCAGAGGTTCCTGATACCTGCGAATGTGCAACGTTCTGGGGGTGGAATGTCACACAACTGCCAACCTTCGCGGGGATTTCCTCTGGATTCTCCTTGGCGGCATTTTATTTTTTATATTTAATTTGCCGCAGTAATTTCAAATTAACTATAAATGAGGCCGCTTTTACTTGTATTTTTGTATTGTATTTATATTGTATTATTTTTCTAGCATCTGGATCTAGAAAATTGATCTATTATGCCGAAATTTATTTCTCAAATTATCTTAAAAAGGCCACTTTTACAAGTATTTTTTATTGTATCATTTATATCTGTATTCATTGTATACTACTGTTAATATTAATAATAATCATTTATCTTAAAGATTTGTAATATTGTAAATTGAATATTCCAATAGATTTATAAGATTTTAAGAATATCCCACATAACCTATTGTAATATTTATCGAATCCTTTAAATAAAGGCCGCTAAAGTTATCATATCATATAATTTTTCGTTTGGTTCTGTTGAAATGCGGTTTGGTATTAGTAAAACTGTTAATAGTTAGTCAAGACATTTTCTTCTATTGATAATGGTGTGGACCTTGTGAAAACATACAGGAGTTTGGTATTTGGACGAGATGATACTAGTGGGCAGGTAGAGAGGTGAACCCCAAGCCTCCGGTGGTGGAATTTGGACAAGATAATACCTGGACGAGATGATACTTGGACGAAATGATGCGGCACGGATGGAAACAAGCCCGAGGTTGCAATGCATTCTGTTGAACTTATCGTCACATCCTGTCCTACCTACATGCAGGCCCACGTCAGCACCACGCCCACGGACCGACACCTAGACTGACCTCACCTCAGCACTCTGTCGCCACTGCGATCAGAAGCGTCAACGTGAGGGTCTCTGAGAGAAAGGAGGGTGAAGATAAGGCTACAACTGCGATTTGGAAACTAACTTTAAAATGAATGTAATGAAATGGGAAATTTGCAGTAATAAAATCGAAGGTGATCATAGCAATATTATCTTTAAGGTTACATATTCAGGATTTCAGAAAATAATTCAAACCATTTTAGGGCTTCGCATAATTGTTCTTCAAAGTTTCAACGTTTTCATAATGGGGGTGACGAGTTATTTGATAAGATGATTGTTTAAACACTAGCTAAAAAGTTGGTTGTAAACAAAATAGAAAGATATCTAGAAAAAACATATCACGCACATGTAAATTATTTTGAATAAAACTGCTGAATTGGACTGTAGTGAAGGATACTAATCTTAAAGCTCATATATCGTATTAGAAATTTATATTTTTTATTTTAAACAGTAATTTCCTTATGCGACTGAGATTATCAAAGCTAGTTTCTTTTAAAACATTATATTAACCCACATTATATGAATTTCAGGTATTCAGTTTTAATTCCTGAAATGTACGAGACAAATAGAATTTAGCAAAACAATCTTTATATCTTTAATTTGTTGTTTACAAGAATGCCACCTACTCAGGGGTTAGATGGTCTGAGACCTAAACCTTTCAGCGTAAAAAGGTTAGGGCAATCGACATTTGTGTAAAAATTGTTTACAATACCTAAATAAAACTAAATAAACCGCTAAAACACTCTACATTCATAACACAACACATATAACTGGATATGTATCGTAGTGGTTATAGTGTTCGCTTCGCAACTCGATATTCGCGACATACAAATCTGAAAATGTGAAGGTTCGATACTGGACCCAGTGTCATTTGTCATTAGGCTAGTAATTAATAATACTTTCGTAAGAACAGGTCGACCTTTGATAGAGAAAAGACCAGCGTTTGGACCGCTCCCTATCAAAACACAACACAAATTCCAACGGTGTAAAAAGACTGAAAACAAAACAAATACCCCCGTCGCAGCAAACCTGCGGACTCAGCGAATTTCCAATGCATAATATTTGTCTGAATTCCACATAAAGCCGCAAACCAAGTTTCATAAAAATATATTCACATATAAGCGATTTTAATTATTCTCCATAAGAATAACATTGGTAATGAGTATGTAGGTTTGCTGAAACAAGGAACAGAAACAATTGTTTTTTATGCAAATATAAATAGAATTTATCTAGGCGAAGCCACATACTAAGTTTCATCGATCTTCAATCATAAATAAGCGATATATGACATTCTAGTTATTCTCCATAAGAATAACATGGGGGCTGAGGAAGCAGGTTTGCTGCAACAAGGAACTAAAAAAATGGGTTTTTATGCAAATATCAATATAACTCAACAAGGTGAAGCCACATACCAAGTTTTATTAATTTATGTTCATTATTAAGGGAGTCAGTACATTTTACTTATTCTCCATAAGAATAACATGGGGGCTGAGTACGCAGGTTTGCTGCTACGGGAATAATCAACAAAAAATCAATTTTTTGTGCAAATATCAATATACCAGTACTACTTGAAGCCACATACCAAGTTTCATCAACATACATTAATAAATAATCGAGATATTAAATTTTATTTATTCTCCATAAGGATAACATTGGACAACGTACTGTGTTTAGCACTTCGAATATCTCTGCAACGGTTGGGCGTAGAATCACAATTTAAACACCAAAATGATTGTTTTGTGGAACTGAACAGATTGGTAAAAGCAAATGTGAAGTTTACATTAAAATAAACTGAGGAAAAGCCAAAAACCTTTTTCCCATAAGATTAACATGGGAGATTTTATGAGCAGGTTTTTTTGGATTTTCTCCGCAAGCACTTAACCTAGGTTAATAATTAAAAATACTAAATTATTTGTTTTTTTGAGCTCTATAACTTGGTCAAAACCAAAATTAAGTTTTTTAAAAATGTTAGGGTAAAAAATGCAAAAAACTGATTTTTGGAAAATTTAAAACCCCCATAAACCCCCCTTCCCATGGTCCGATTTTTCTGGTTTTCGAACTTAAAGTCATGAATGTCATTTTACACATTTGAGCCAAATTTCATCAAAATCGGACGTTTTTTACTCAAGTTATCGTGTTAACGGACACACACACACACACATATATATATATATATATATATATATATATATATATATATATATATATATATATATACATATATAAAAATTTTAACGAATGGTGTTTTTGGCATCTGGGGACCTCAAAACAAAAAGTTATCATGGTCTCGGGCTTAAGTCTTACCATGAGACCTACGGTAATAGCTTCTTCCCTATTGGGGAAATTCTCTAATCTTCCCTATTGGGGAAATTCGCTAAAACGCTGCAAACTAAGTAGTCTCAATGGTTTATGTAGGTCAAGCGTCGGTTAAGTTCTCTTCGGTTCTCCGTCTCAGTATGAGCTTACCCTGATCCCAATGTTGTTTTTGCATTTTCCAGATGAAAAAACAGATATAATGTTCCCCAGATACCATTTACTAATATCTCCAGATGTATTTGTAAACGCATTGCGGTTCGCTACCATCGCGAACACGTTAATTCTATGGATCTATTTAACTAACCCAACTTTTGAAATGCGTGTGATCAATTGAGAAATCCGACTTACAAAATATGTGCGTATTATCAACATAAACCATATAATGTAGCACATTTATATCTCGTTATTCCTTCATGTATCAACATTCAGAAAATATTCAAAAATCCTTTAGGATTTGGTCCTATTTCCTTTAAAGCTTCAATGTTTATCTATAGCAGACGATAACTTTCCTTTCCAGGTTCTACTGAGACTAAAAGATCCAATGCAATGTACGGCATTATATGTTGTTTTTGTAACGACAATAAAATAGATAACAAGATAATATTAAACTTTAGAATTAAAACTCAACTGCGTAAACATTTAACTGAACAGAACATTTTAGCGAATTTCCCCTATAGGGAAGAAGCTATTACCGTAGGTCTCATGGTAAGATTTAAGCCCGAGACCATGACCAATTTTTTTTTAGGTCCCCAGATGACTAAAACACATTCGTTCAAATTTATATATATGTATATATATATATATATATATATATATATATATATATATATATATGTATATATATATATGTGTCCGTGAATGCGATAACTTGAGTAAAAAACGTCCGATTTCGATGAAATTTGGCTCAAATGTGTAAAGTGACATTTATGACTTTAAGTTCGAAAACCAGAAAAATCGGGCCATGGTAAGGGGGGTTTATGGGGGTTTTAAATTTTCCAAAAATCGGTTTTTGAATTTTTTACCCTAAAATTTTTAAAACACTTAATTTTGGTTTAGACCATGTTATAGAGCTTAAAAAAACAAATAATATGGTATTTTGAATTATTAAGCTAGGTTAAGTGGTTGCGGAGAAAATCCAAAAAAACCTGCTCATAAAATCTCCTATGTTAATCTTATCGGAAAAAGGTTTTTGGCTTTTCCTAAGTTAATTTTAATGTAAACTTCACATTTGCTTTTACCAATCAACTCAGCTCCACAAAACAATCATTTTGATGTTTAAATTGTGATTCAAAGTCCAACCGTTGCAGAGATATTCAAAGTGCTAAACACAGTACGTTGTCCAATGTTATCCTTATGGAGAATAAATAAAATTTGATATCTCCATTATTAATGATTGTAGGCCTATATTGATGAAACTTGGCACGTGGGGTCACGTAGAACTGGTATATTGATATTTGCACAAAAAATTGATTTTTTTTTTATTATCCCCGTAGCAGCGAACCTGCGTACTCAGCCCCCATGTTATTCTTATGGAGAATAAGTAAAATGTAATGACTCCCTTAATTATAAACATAAATTAATAAAACTTGGTATGTGGCTTCACCTTGTTGAGTTATATTGATATTTGCATAAAACCCCATTTTTTTAGTTCCTTGTTGCAGCAAACCTGCTTACTCATCACCAATGCTATTCTTATGGAAGATAATTAAACTTGTATATATCGCTTATATATGAATATATTTTTATGAAACTTGGTATGCGGCTTTATATGGTATTAAGACATATATTATGCATTGGAAATTCGCTGAGTACGCAGGTTTGCTGCGACGGGGGTATTTAATACTATACCATATTTTTTGGTTAAGGAAATGCAAATAATGTTTAATTACGATTTTTGAACCTCAATATTCCCTTTGAGATTCAAACAATTCTGATCAGTGATCACGTTCTAGTTTGTCCTATAAAAATAACTCTTCAACATTGTTTGAATGGAGTGGACTGGTGGTTTTGTAATGCTTTTCAACTATAGGCCCCCGGATCACAGAATTATGGAACTTACGATAACCTGACAGTGAATCTAATATTTGCATAACTACAGCGACGTTGGAACTAAGAGGCGGATTGTTTCCTTTGCCACTGTTCCATTCTACTGCGCCGCGCCGCCTTGTAACAGACATAACTCTCTCTGGCGCAAATCCACTGGTGTCGATCCAGAGCGGGTTTTCACTCGGTCTGACCTTGATATTTAGTTAGTCTTCTGTCCCGGGAAGGAAAGCTGCAGGCCTTGCTACTACTGTTGATCCACTTCGTGAACCAGTCGCGAGTTAGCGGCTCTCAAACGGTCTGCGCGGCGACTGGAGTTCCTTATAAGTGACAAAGAACACTGCAGATTTTCTTGTACACATCTCAAATCTAACTAATAGTAAAATATACTATTTTAATTTATTTGGTTTGGGCCACTGATTTGTGTAACGTTATACTCGTTGTAGAAATCCTTGTGCAATACGTTTTAATGTACACACTTGTGTACATTACTTGTGTTTGTGCACACACTTTTGTAGATGAACCTTTAGTGAAAGACTCTCGGAGGTTCAGGTGGCAAAGATTTAAGAGCAAAAGGTCAGTTCACTTTTTATTATACACTAATTAGCATTGTTGATAATTTAAATTTCAACTCATAACCGTATGTCTGAGATTTTCATGTTGAAAACTAATATTCTTCAAACAACCAGACCTACAATACGTATTTACAACTTGTCCCATAATAGTCTACAACCTTCCTCATAAACATGAATATACCCGATACATATCCACAACCTACCTTGTGAATATAAAAAACCTCATAAATTTACGTTGTTAAATACATAGATTAGGATTCATGATACCCTGTTTTGTAAGTTACTTTTACTTTAAACTCAATTTTTTACTCGCTTTACTCCAAAATGGGTGATTTTACAGGGGTTTTAAAATTTGATACTCGTTTATCTTGGAACTAACACAGTATGTGAAAATTAAAATCGTAAATTCACATTTCACCTGAACAGATGATTATTAGTGAGCCCCATAACGAATATGAACTAATTATATAAGCTTAGGTTATAATTAATAGTGGTAAAACATGGGATTTTTGTTTATGATGTGAAATAAAAATTAATTTTAAAAACGAAGTCTTTAAAAAAACTTAAAATCACCTCAACATTTTGTTTTACAAATACTTTGTAGCTATCCATCAGTCCATCCTTGATATCTTGGTAGGTAAAAACAAACCTTAGAAAGGGACGAGCTGCCATGGGTGACACGAGAGGTGACGCTTCCAGAGCACGTCATAGACCTTGGCTCTCTGTTCCGCGGTAAGGTCATAGCACAACACGATACAATGGGCCATTTTGTAACAACACCTCGCACAAGGTTGACCCAACCCCTTCCTCCTACAGACTCAGTACGAGTAAACATGTACATGAATATTCATAGTGTGTGCGTTGTTTTGTCTGATTGGTAATCAATTTTGTCGTTCCAGGTTTACACTTAGTCATCTTAAATATTTAGCGTCTTCTAAATCTTTAGATTTCACAATTTGGTTTACTGAATTAAATATTTACAGGAAATGAAATCAGTTTATACTACTCATCATTGCAGGTGAGTTAGCAATATGTTATTAAAATATGAAAAAAACTGTTCTGATATTGTAATTTACTAATACTAGCGAACCCGTGCTGCTCTACAACATCAGTCAATGTAGCACCTTAAGTTTATTTTCAATGGGTAACCAAGTTAAAATAATGCATGTTTTTGATGGTAACATCAAAAATTACTTGTTATTAGCTTGTTTGTAGAAAGGTTCATTAAGGAACGTAATCAATTGGGTGATCATGCATGTTTTTTAAGAAAGCTTTAAACTTCAATGGGTTATTGTTGAAAGAGCCCTAAATTTAATAGCAAAACCTCAAAACATAACATGTTTCTTCTCAAATAAACATAGCAAGGCCTTCTTAACTCATGAAGTAAATTTTCTCAAAATATCATCAAACTAAAGTCATTGATGAAAAGTGTTGATGAATTTCGTTGTTGACACAGTAACACAGTGCAATAGTTCAATAATTAATTAATTGCTTCAATTTAGTTTTCCTTTAACAACTTAACTTGCACTTGGTGTGTGTTGTGTATCAATTTACTTCAATTTAGTTTGCCTTTGACACCTCAACTTGCAGTTACCGTGTGTTGTTGTTTATCAAAAGCGTTTGATTGTATTGATTAGATAACTTCACTGAACAAATAAAATTCAATGGGATTTTATTTTTGTAATGTATGGATACATTTCTCTGGTTTATATCCTACGTCAGAATTTTGATGATTTCAATTTCCACATTGAACATTAAAATTAAATCCAATGACAGAGTTTGAAAATATATCAAGTAACGTTGCTTAAATGTATACGAAATGTATGGCAGTTATTTATTGAAATACCTTAATTTTGGAATGTAACGTTTCGTCTTAAGTTCAATTAGTTTACAATCCGGTGCTTAAATCCGCTCGTCATTAGTGCCTAAACCACTCATTGTTTATTTTAGAGGCCATAAATTGTAAATAAAACATTCAATATAAGGAAATCCCTACAAAGCTGTACTATATTGTACAACATTGCATTAGCGTGCGAGGATTTGTTGTGTATTTTTCATACATTAACTATAATTTGTAGCAACTTTATTATGAGTTATTATATGAAACAACTATGTAATGAGTTACTTTTTGTAGTAATAATAGTATCATAAAATTACTTTGGTTGAATCAAGCATTTAAGAGGTGGAATTTGTTAATCTATATATTATTTTCAGCTCACTACTCGTACATTACACAACACAAGTTTGTAGAAAATTAACTGTTTCTGAATTACAAATTATCTTAGCAAAGAGATGCCGGCTTTACTTATGTAGGCTACTAATGGTAAAGATTTAATTTATTTTGTAAATCCAACAAAATATCTAAAATGGACTTGGTAAGTATTAACTACTTTACCAATATTTGAATAAACTGACATTTAAATGTTAATGTAGTTATACAAGCGATACTTAATAATCGCACATATCAACACCATTTTAAATATGTTGCGTCTCTTATACTCAAAAATTAAGCATTTTTCTATCTGAATCTTTAAAAAAATGTATACATATTAATGTCCTAACTCGTCTCAAAAATAAATAAATCTTTTAGTGCAACCGAACATTCATAAAATAATTTAAATTGCATGAGAAGAAAAGTAATGTTAATGTATTCTTACACAATTAGTTGTTATTTAGCGGAAATCTTTAAGAGTTTTTACGGCCAAGAAACTACAAAATTTTAGAATTTATAGTTATTTATGGATTTGACTCGATCTGAGGTGCGGAACACAAACAATCCTCCCCGTATTTTGGTTCATACGGGTAAGTGCTACTTAATACAGTTGCATGTGATTTTTATAAATACCCATTACATAAGTTCCTTTAAAACAGGGATGATAGATTTTACGGAAATTTTAATTTCACCAAAAGAATTAAGAAAATATAAATCTATTTTAAATTCAAACATTGTAACATTAGCACAAACTAATTATACCTTAGCTAAAGAAAATCCTTGAAAAACTAAACAAAATTAATTAATACTTTTGGCAAAGGTTTCGTTTGAAATTGTTATCGAACGAAAATTACAGTTTTAAACATTGAAGGTATTCATTATAATTTATATTACCATACAACAACTCAAATCCATATCATTTTCATACTACGAATATTATTATTTGTTATAATAACTAAATATTTTGGATACAGTCAGTAATCGCAATAAATAAAAACGAGTTCGCACGCAGCACGCTGACGTGAGGGAAGTGAATTTCCACATAAAAAGCTATAAAAACTCAAAATCAGTTAAAAACATACAATTATTCCAATTTTTATTCAAATCTGAAAATATTGATTTTTTGGCTGTTTTGATGCTCCTGGTTAACCTGCAATGCTGGGAATACAATTTTGCGCATTTTAAGGTTAGGAGAAGGTCCAGTCAGGCTTTAAAGTAGGCGTGAGATGGTTGGGGATGATAAAAGTACACCAACAAATGAATAACAGGCTTTTCTGAAGTAAAACCCCCATAAGACAACGTACTGTGTTTGTTCAATACACATTTTGTAAATATATATGCTAGAATGACGAGAGAGGGCTTAAAAGTTTTGCCACACTAATTCCCACCATTTTTCATCCGTTAAGTTTACATCAGAGGCTTTTCTGACCCTTTTTGGGCCCAAAAACTCAAATTTCTAAATTTAAAATCCCCATAAAAGGGGGTTAGAGTTTTCCGATTGTTTTGTCCAACAAACTTGTCCAACCGATTACAAAAAGGAATGTTCCTACCAAATTTGAAGTAAATCGGACAAAAAATGTGACCGCTAGAGTGCATACACACACACACACACATATATATATATATATATATATATATACATATGTATATATACAATTTTGAATGAACCCCCAAAACGTGTTCAGGGGGTCACATTAGGAACTTCTATGGTGGTCCCGGGCTTAAGTTTCACCGTGCGGGTCATGCTAATAGTTCACTTTCCATAGGAAATTCACTAACAATTATATATTAGAAACATTAAACATTGACACAAATAAATCCATGTTTTTTTTTGTTGTAATTTGCCTTCATCAATTTAACAAAAAACTATGCTCCAATTTTTACCTTTAATTTGTTTTACAAAGTGTAAAAATGCATTTTTTACAATTATAATGAACTTAGGCAAAACATGATAGAAATTATGGGGCTCCCCTTTGTAGATAATGTCGTGACATTCGGGGAGCGAGTGACCTTTAAAATAATCACAGCCTACACAAAAATGTCTTTCGTACGCGTGGTGTGAGTAGCAGGGACAAACGTTTTAGAACGTTCACGTGTAAGTTTCTGTTGGTTTTAACATTGTTTAGTCATATAAATTAATTCAACAATTTAAGGCACTTGCGGGGACTGGTGGTGTGGTCCTTTTAAGCATCTAGCTAGAAGTCAGGGTGATTTAAACTACGAGCAGGGGAAATCATCACCTTACAGAACCGTCAGCCTTTAACTTAGCCGTCGTAAAACTTCAACATGGAATTTCTGTTGAAATATAGAATTACGATATTAGTATACGCAGCAGGATCAATAAACATTTAGAAGGTGAGAAGTACAGTATTTAAATGAAATGGTTCGTTAGACCATGTACTTGGTCTGCATAAAGCGAGGCTGGCTCTCGGGACTACAAAATTAATGATTTTTTTGTAGTTCAACCCCCTTCCTCGCTTTCAAGAAGACAAGGTACACTCCCTCCCCATTGCATTATATAACGCCGTAAATTTTCATTAGCAAATTTATATAAAATAAAATGTTATTTTATTTTAGCGAAAAAACAAAATAATTGATAAAAATGCGATCCTAATTGTGAAAGCTTAGTCGAGAAAGAATATGTTAAAACATTATTAAGACCACATACTTTTTGGAAGCGAAAACGGCTCGCTCTTTGTTTATTTATTAGAATAAGTCTTAATTGCTATAATATTATTTTTTGGTTAAGACTATATTAAATTAGCATGTATACTTAACGCAATAATAAACATAATCTAAATCCAATCTTGAAATTATGAACTTTTAAATTTAGAATTTATGTTATATACAGAATTGGTTTTTGTTTTCAGTTAAATTCTTACATATGGACATTTAATTTAATTTGTTATAGATGAGTAGTATACGATTTTTTATGTTACTTGTAGTTTTTATTTGTAAAGCAACTTAATTGTAAATTGTGATTGATATGTAGTCTAGGCATCGTTGGGAATGTTGAATTTGCATGTAGTAATTATATACGGCTGGTATTTATAATGTTTAATTATGAACTTGTCTACGGAATGAAAATAGGTCAAGCTTCAAATGGACAAAACTTACTGGTTGTAAAATAAAACTCGACCATGCTAAAATGTTTATTATTAGAACTACTGGATAGCATGAGGTATTCATCTTCATATCTTTTTTAATTTTTTTAACAATAAAAATTTGATATTTGGGTTCGAACCACATATAATAAGTCCATATAGGATTTAGAAATGGATAAATGCATAATAAACATCGTCATCCTTCACAAATAAATACAAAGCGATAACTACCTGTTATCAAAGTTGCAGCGACTGCTACGGGGGTCTTTAGTTTGTTTGTCCAAGCTGGAGCGGAGAAAGGTTTGTGAAAGTTAGGTTGCGTCAGTCCGTCTGTCCTCGGCACTTTCACACCCCCAGGTGCACAACCGAGGCCGCGTTCGCTCACACGCACACACACGCGTGCCCACTCCTCGCGACCGTAGGGTCGGACGTGATGCTAGTTTATCAAACGAGGCGATTGTATTTACAAAACTATTGTTTTAAAACAAACAATCGATGCAATTCAACATTTTACATATTATCACGAATTTCCTTCGCAGTGGTAAGAAATCTATATGCTATATTATGCAGATTATTTTGAATTTAATCATTTATATAATGTGCCCAAATAATCGAAAAACATTTGTTGTCAGCCACATTTATATATTTTACGGTAAAAAAGTTAAACAGCTGGGGAACAATGATTTAAGTTAGGAAACAGTAGAAATTTAAAGGAAAAAGAGTTCCAGGATTTTTAAATAATTTCAGAATCTTATTAACACGAATAATCTTAATAAATCGAAGCAACCCAGAGGCCAAATAGTCCAGTCAAGTTAGACATTAAAAAGGGTCCTTGCATGCAAAAGGTCATGTAGTTATAATTTTTTAGTATGTTGTTAGGACCTATACCACAAGTAAGAAACCAAGTTTACAGCTTCGAAAGACCTGTGCTACTGGCGTAGTAGTAAAAAAAAAACGGTCACATTTTTGCACTTTTTCAGTCTTTGCTAAATATCTCCGAAAGTATGCCTCTGACAGAATATGTTGTCCCATCCTTTCTTAAGCTGGATACAATTTGCTAAAGTTTGAGGCTATAACGACTTCAGTACGTCCATTATTTACTAAGATACAATACTTATAAAACTTAAACAAATTTCAACAAATTTAACATTTTCGTTACGGTCCATTTTTACTTTCTCCCCCTATACATAGTATATGGAGAAAGTATTGTTTTCGTAAAAATTTTCGAATTTGAGTTGTTAGTAGAAATATTCGTTTTGGTGCTCCCTGAACCCAAAAAAGTGGTTTTAACGTGATGTCTGTCTGTGTGTGTGTGTGTCCGTGTGTGTGTGTGTGTCCGTCCGTGTGTGTGTGTGTGTGTGTGTGTGTGTGTGTGTGTGTGTGTGTGTGTGTGTGTGTGTGTGTCTATGTGGATGTTTACAGAGCTAGAGCCCTAACCTATGGGCCGATTTTTATGAAATTTGGTATGTAGGTAATAATCCACGATATCCCCAGGCATTTTTTTCATTTTTTTGGATTTTTGATTTTTAAGGGTAATTATCCCCCAAAAGCCGCCAAAAAATATGAAAAATCCAAATTTCTCAAAAACGGCTCTAACGATTTTGATTAAACTTTCGTGGTTTGTAGAACTTTAGGGTTGCAACAAAATGACACCACCCGCAAATTCGGGTTCAGAAATTACAGGACTTAAAATATCCAAAATTCAATTTTTTGGATTTTTTATAAAAAATCATAAATGTTAAAAAAGATTACTATTCACCATTAAAAAGAGCTCAAAAAACTAAATAAATTAGTATTTTAAATTACTATTCTACGATTGCTAGTTACGGAGAAAATTGAAATTTTCATTTAGCGGTAAACACAGTACGTTGTCCAATGTTATTCTTATGGGGAGTACAAATATAACTATTTCTCTCTTATTTACTGATCAATTTCATTAAAATTTGATATGCAGGTCAAGTTAGCATTGACCAACAGATGATGTTCGAAATTTGTTGCTATTTAACCCTGGGGGGGCAAGGGGGCATTTCCCCTCTCAAAACCACTGTGTGTAGCAACGGACTCTATAGTGCCTCCCAAAAAGGGATTTGGGTGGATATTCCTGAAAACAACTATTTTAGACAATTTTCTGTACATTTATCTATACTTCATATTCTATATTTAGTAAATAACAAATATTTTTGTCATTAAAGTTTGGCTAAAAGGGAGAAAGTATGTGTCAGTTTCCTGATACCGTTTATTTTACTTGTTGTAAAACATATACTGAAAAACTTGGGATATGGCATCATCTGGTTGTAGTTTATCGTTTTAGCACAAAAAAAACAATTTTTTGCCGATGGTTCTCGTTGCAGCAAACCTCGGCACTCAACCCTCATGTTATTCTTATGCAGAATATTTAGAATTATATGTCTCCCTTAATTATTAAGAAAAATCAATAAAATCTGTTATGTGGCTTCACCTAGTTAGGTTCTATTGGTATTTGTATAGAAGTCCATTTTTTGTATTCCTGGTTGCAGCAAACCTCCGTACTCAGCCCCAATTTTATTCTTATGGAGAATAAATAATAGGGGTTGAGTTTTTAAAGTATTGTATCTTATTAAATAATGAACGTACTGAAGTTGTTATCGTCTAAAACTTTGGCAAATTGTATCCAGTTTAAGAAAGGATTGAACAACATATTATGTCAGAGGCATACTTTTGGAGATATTTGAGCAAAAACTGAAAAGTGACTGTTTTTCGGCTACTACGCCAGTGTCACACGTCTTTTGAAGTTGCAAACTTGTATTCTTACTTGTGGTATAGGTCCTAACAACATACTAAAATATTAGAACTACATGACCTTTTGCACGCACGGGAGTTTTTTTGACTGGACTAAAAATGAATTATAATAACACATAAACGCAAATAATGTATACATTATAAGACACGATTTTTTAACGGTAACACCTTAAATTTTGGTACGGTGGATTTTCCACTGATCTACATGCATTTTCAAATAAGAATGTTATAGAGATAATAATGTTTTTGTTTGCTTACTACACTCGTTCAACTGCAAAGGCAAAATTAATTACTTGTTAAAATAATTAACGTAACGCTACAACTCCGTACATGTTGACGTACTAAACTTGAACACGAGAGCGGCAAACACCGTGTATTGTACACGTACAGAAACAGTATCGGACATTCCGTATTCTGTGGTTGTGCAGCCGCCACGACGCCGACGCTTATTTTACACTGGTTTATGGTAGTAATACTGCAACTACGCGACCCATTCGATAAAACTATAGACAAATGTTCCAATACAGGTTTCAGTGTAGATGAGTTTAAAGTTTACTGTAAATAATTTTTCGTCATACTGCTTCAAAAACATCTGTTTTTGACAGATGCGTTGAGATTCAAAAGTTCTTCTTTTTAGTCTTTGGATAATAACATATGTTTTGATGATCATTATCGTACTAGTACTAAAAAGATCATTGTTGATGATACTTTTGATTCGAGGTCGTCATAAATCGATTAAAATTCATTCGATTATAAATAATCGAAACATTCATTGTTATTATCGAAACATTCATTGTTGTATTGTTATTTGAAGAACAACCAATTGATTCGAACCACAATGATTGGTTTGAAGTGATCGACTCAACAACCGATAGATATGAATGAACCGAAATTATGCATGTGCAACAGCTGATTGTTTCAAGAGACAAGCTGAAAGAAACATTTGAGGTTATGAAGACAAAGTACGTAAACTTTACTTTTGTTTTTATTTAAGCCTTAAGTTGTTTGGCAGTATGACGAAAAATATAGTTCGTCACTCGGATCAAAAGTGTCTTTTTAACACTCGCTCATTTCCCAGCCTCGGCTTCGCCTCGGCAGTTAAACTGGAGCTCGTATTAAAAAGCTCCACTTTTGATCCTAGTGACGAAATATACTATTATGTTTAATCTTGTACTTAGCGGCACAGTTATTTGGGGCGTGGTTTGCAAGTATTATTTTTGCTAGTAGAACACAACATAATAAAACGTCATGCAATGCACTAACCAAGATGTATTGTACCTTGCACGACGCTCCGGGTAAAACAAGATACTCGACTGATAGTGAACGTCAGGTTCTAGTGCAGCCTTGACAACAAGTTTACCGCTTGTATCTACCTTTCTAACGCCGGTTTAACGCTATTATCGTTTTGGTTTTAGTTAGTATTGTTGTTCACTTTTAAATACTGCGTATGTTGGCTATAGATTTATTATGAAAGGTATACGTCTGTTTTAACTGATTATAATGGCCGATGCTTGTAGTAAGACGATATACCAAGTTATAATACTATCGCTAATGTTATACTAATCTCTAAAAAAACGATAAAGTAAATCTAAATTAGTAAAATTTATTAAAATAGAAGAAAACGTCTTCTGTGTTCTTTTAGTAGATGAATTAGTCTTTTACAGACACACTAGTTTGAAGCATCACTACCCATAAAATCAAAGAAATATAACGTTGAAGGTCAAGCTTTCCTATCCAGTAAAAATAAATTATGAAAAAATTACGTTTTATTTAACAATACATAAATACTCAAAGCTGAAGTACAACGAACAGTATTTATTGAGCTAAAGTAGAGCTGAATTTCAGCTTTAACCATTGAACGCCGTTGTGTGACATACAGTACAACATTCTTGAGCATTCCTTGCTCGTATGGCCGCAGGTTGTATTGTACTGTGCAGTGTTGCCGTTCATACACGAGTATGTTTCTTGTATGGTCCACGTCCATGTTGGAACGTTTTATCGATAGAAATATTTCTCGCTTGAATTTATTTGTTCGTCGTAACTCTGCCTTAAACGTGCGTGCAAGTGTTTTATAATGTTTGATATTAAAAAATTACAATAAGTAAATAACCGGCTCTGAGGGTTTAAGTAACGATGATATGAATTCACTTGACAAACAGTACATCTGTAATAAAACTAGATGGAACCTGGTGGTATTCCAAACATTACGATGTTGAATTCGTGATTTGTTTATGTTTGTAATATTAGAGGTTGCAAGGTTTCGTATTAACAGCCATTGTTCTGTAATGTTCAGTACCTCAATTAAAACCACCTCAAACATAAAATCCAATTCAGAACAAACTTCACCGCAGTAGTTTGAAAATATCTTATAACAGTTGTTTATTAAAATAAAATAGATTACGATATAACACATCGGCATGAACCAAGTTAAACCATTCTTCCAGAAGACTAACATTAGAACAATGAGGGTCAGTAGGGCGGAGTTCTAATGTCCGGGGGGGGAATTCCTTTCGAACTATAAAGAAAAATATCCGTTCAATTTAAAATCTCATTTCAGTAGTCGAAATCGGCAATGAAATACAAATTTGAGTACCCGGATAATTGATTCCTTAATGAGGTAAAATTAACAACAAATATTCTGTTTACCTTGGGTCGCTTCCAGACGAACTGGAAGGGCGGAGTCTGGTGGTAGAAGACGGACGTCTGTGTGGCTGGGAACTCGGCGTCCTCCCATAGCTCGCCGCGCTTCAGACACCCGCGCTTGACACGGTCGAAGTCGCTCATCTGCACAACCACAGATGCCATCAGACTAATGGAAATGACAACCTCATCGTGGAGTATAAGGAAAACCTTTGGATTCAATTGGTGCATTTTCTTATCGGTGTCCAATTATATTGTATGGGGAAAAGAAGGAAGGGGGGGAATTGGGATTTGGTGGGGAAAAGGTGGCTTATTGAGGGACACAGATGGGATTTTGAGGGGAAAAGATGAGATTTTGAGGGAAAGAAATGGGTTATTGAGGGACAGAAATTTGATTTTGAGGGGAAAAGATGAGATTTTGAATGAAAGAGATGGGATATTGAGGGCGAGAGGATGGATTCCCCACTCTAGCATCACGGTTCACAGGTTTAAGATACTACTTTGCCATAAAGCTTCGCTTGTAAACCTGATTCCAGTTTTATAGCCAAATTACATGGCTGGTAAAACTCCGAAGCATAAACAAGTGACGTAACCTTGCAATATTGTTCTATTTATGGTCTAAGGAAAGGTTTTATAAAAACTAACATTTTCTCACTAGTTTTTCACTAGAGAGATCTACAATATAAGTTTGACGTTGACGGATAACGGACTATGAAGTTTTTCTAAAAAGTTCTTGGTAGACAACGGATTGACTTTACACATTAAGGATGATAATGTCATTACAGGACGTGTTAGATAATATCAAATGTCGGTGTGCTATCTGAGTTATTTTATATTTATATTTTATATTTACTGTACCAGTGACTGCCTATCTAAACGCTACTGTCCACTATACAACTTAATTTTAACTGGCGCTTTCACATAATATACTCTGCGCGTGCATGCGCATTACGCTGGCTAGTTAAGGTAATGTTAGTGATAAAAAATACGCTAAGTATTATAAGGTCGTTTAATACTATTTCTTACCAAATAGTTCGGTTAATGGATGAATTAACGGGCTACTCTTGATGTGTCAGATCCATCACGAGGAACGACAGTGCGACGTTCATAATTTAAATTGAATTTTATTTTAGACCGACCAACCGTTGATAATTTTGCTAAATTTACATTACAGTTCTTACCCATACACAGTTCATTCCATATATGATTTTTTTCTCTCTAAATGTAAACAAAATTTATATATTTAAATTCTAAAATGTGTGTGATCCAAAAGGTTTACCGAACACTTTTCATTGTCTCCACATTTACAGAAAATAAATATTGAATTTTGATGTTACTGTATATTGTATTGATATTTGTAATTTGTATTGATTCCAACACAAACATGTCTGAGAACTGCCGGAAAAGTAAAGAGTTTTTAATGTTGATTCACAGAAACCTGTTTATACCTCATAATTATCTTATCAATTGCTTAATGTTTGCTGTGTACCTGATTACCGCCTGATTCCAATACTAGATTGTACGTATGGTATGCATATTTGTACGACTTTTATTGTTTGACTATGTTATGTTATCCATTTGTTTGGTGCTTGTATAAACATTATCAAGGTTCGTCGAACGAAATTTCGCATAGATAGTCATTCTCACTATTATTCAATTCCTGTAACTAGGTTCAACTGTTTTATTTTGTTACATATAGCGTAACCCGTAAAGGAGTTCGCACGCAGCACGCTGACGTGAGGGAAGTGAATTTCCACATAAAAAACTATAAAAACTCAAAATCAGTTAAAAACATACAATTATTCCAATTTTTATTCAAATCTGAAAATATTGATTTTTTGGCTGTTTTGATGCTCCTGGTTCTATTTACCTGGAATACTGGGAATACAATTTTGTGCATTATAAGGTTAGAAGAAGGTCCAGTCAGCCTTTAAAGTAGGCGTGAGGTTGCTGGAGATGTTAAGAGTACACCAACAAATGAATAACAGGCTTTTCTAATGTAAAACCCCCATAAGACAACGTACTGCGTTTGGTCAATACACATTTTCTTTAATAACTCGGTAAATATTTATGCTAGAATGACGAGAGAGGGCTTAAAACTTTCGCCTAACTAATTCCCATCTTTTTCCACGCATTAATTTTGCATCCGGGGCTTTTTTGACCCTTTTTGGGCCCAAAAACTCGAAATTTGAAAGATTAATCCCCAAAAAAATGGGTTTAGAGTTTTCCGATTGTTTTGCCCAACGAACTTGTCCAACAGATTATAGAAAGGAACGTACCTACCTACCAAATTTTAAGTAAATCGGACAAAAAATGTGACCGCTAGAGTGCATACACATATATATATATATATATATATATGTATATATATATATATATATATACATACATATATATATATATATATATAAAATTTTGAACGACCCCCCAAAACGTGTTCAGGGGGTCACGTTAGGAACTTCTATGGTGGTCCCGGGCTTAAGTTTCACCGTGCGGGTCATGCTAATAGTTCACTTTCCAAAGGAAATTCACTAATAAAGGCGGAAAACAAAACCACGCTGCGAATTCCCATTGGAAATCTAATGCCCCAGCCATTGCGTGTTTTAGAACACAATCGTATCTCTTCGTCTTCCTTGTCCTTTATTCCCATTAATGCTCCCATTCCCTTGCAGATTGCATAATCTCGGAAGCACAAAACCGCTCTGTACTACGAAAAGAAACGAATTATGCAATATAAGTATACGGGTGACAATTTCATTATGTAAGATTTTAACTGTTAAATTATACAACATAATCTGTAATAGATAGACAACTGAATTCTGGTATGCATATTGTACTATACTGCCTTACAACAAGATTGTTAATTTTTCAGGAGTTTTGAGTTACCGGTAATGTGGAAAAATAAAAAAAACCTTTTAGATTGTTTAAATGACATAAGCTATTACAACCAAAATGGATGTTTACCATAAACGATGTTCTGCTGTTATTTTTTAATTCTATCATGTGAATCTTAATAACGAGAGGGTATTGCTGAAAACATGTTTATTAGATTTTATAAAATTTTAAATTAACATTAAAATTTAACCATTGCGGTTTTATCAATTTCTAATAAAATCCAAGGCCCCTGAAAACGAACGAAGATAAAATAAAAGGTAGAATTCATGGAAAATATTGTTGAGGGGCATATGTCAAATTAATTTTTCTCTTACAGACCATTTCGTATTGGTCGCTAAACTGTAATTTAACACGTAAAATCATATACTTTATCCTACATAACTTATGTACCCAATATATACTTAGACGGAAACCTTCAAATAGTTCTTACTGTTGATAATAATCCGTGTAAAAACTTTTAAAAACATGTTTTTGGATATTGGAATTTTAAAATATCTCATTATTATTTTGGCTTTCCTTATCGCTCGGTAAGCTACAAAAATATAGTTATATAAATTGTTGTCACTGATCAAATATCGAAATATCTGTTTGTGAATACCAAAACCTTGTTCTTAGTTCCACTGGTGGTCGTGCTAACAATCACGATTCCATCCATGATTTTGCAATAACGACGATCGTGCTTTTGGATTAGAGAAAATGTCAGCGCGATTTTTTTAACATTAAGGAAAGACGGATTATTAAACTAAAACGTGTTATATACCAGAAGTTAGACCGACTGAGGAATGTGAACGGTTGGCAAATCACGACTGGCGAGTTGGAAATCTTTTAAATTTATTTCCAAATCTAAATACCCCCGTCGCAGCAAACCTGCATACTCAGCGAATTTCCAACGAATTATAACATAACACATTAAGCCACTTAACAGGGATTCATAAGAAATATATTCACAAACAAGCGATATTTAAAATATTAATTATTCTCCATAAGAATAACATTGGGGATGAGTACGCAGGTTTGCTGCAACAAGGAACACAAAATAATGGGTTTTCATGCAAATATCAATAGAACTCAGCGATGTGAAGTCACATACCAAGTTTCATCCATATACATTCATAAATAAGCGATATATAACATTTTAATTATTTTCCATAAGAATAACATGGGGACCGAGTACCTAGGTTTGCTGCTACAGGACCCCTAGGCAAAAAATTGTTTTTTTGTGCAAACAACAATAAACCACAACCAGATGAAGCCATATACCAAATTTCGTCAGTTTATGTTCATAAATAAGCGAGATATACAATTTTTCTTTTCCTCCATAAGAATAACATTAGACAATGTACTGTGTTTAGTACTTTCAATATCTCAGTAACCAATTGACGTAGAGCAATGATCAAGATACCAAATTGTTTGTTTTTTTATGCTGAATTCAATGGTGAAAATTAAAATTTGATGTTAATAAAAATTACATGTGGAAACCCAAAAAAAACCATTTTTGGGGTACAAAACCCCCCCAAAACCCCCCTTCGGATGGTGCGATATGTCTGGTTTTCGAACTCGTTCAAATAAATGGTACTTTACACGTTTGTACCAAATTTCATTAAGATCGGACCTCTTTTACGAGAGTTATCGTGCTTACGGACATATATATATATATATAAATATATATATATAAATATATATATAAATATATATATATATATAAATATATATATATATATATATATATATATATATATATATATATACATATATAAAAATTTGAACGAATGTTGTTTTTTGCATCTGGGGACCTCAAAATGAAAAGTTATCATGGTCTCGGGCTTAAGTCTTACCATGAGACCTACGGTAATAGCTTCTTCCCTATAGGGGAAATTCGCTAAAAGGAGTAACTTGTACTCCAGTAAGGTAATTGATGGCTCTTCTATAATATTCCGAAATAAACAATATAATGGGTAATGAAAATCAATGGAATTTAAAATTAGCCTATTTAGTTTTCTAAAATTAATTATTTAGTGTATTATTTGTTTTCTCAAAAGGGAATAAACGGTATCAGAAAACTGACACATATTTTCTCCCTTTTCATCCTCTATCAAGATACAAAGATCATCAAATTATATCATTACATTACATCATTACACAATCATATTATTTGTTTAAACTATATTTATAATGTTAGGAAGCACGTATCATATATTACCCGTAAACAGGTATTTTACGAATTTGAAAGAGTTGGTAACAATGTTTTTGTTATGTCCACTAAATTACAGAGGAAACATTACAGAGCAATATGATATCTCCAGACCCCCCTTAAACCCAGACTTAGGTGGTAACATATTATAAATATCCTCTAACTACTCAATATTAGCTTAACCTAGATCCCTAGTTTGATTGAATTTTATGAGTAAATAAGAATAATTATTATTTGTTGACTGTCCATAAGAATAAGATTGGACAACTGTGTTTACTACCAATTTAAAATTTCAATTTTCTCCGCAACCATTAGTCGGAAAATACAAATTCAAGATACATATGTATTTAGTAAAAAATGGCATTACACATTCCTTATGGCATTATACGAGTTAATGATTTCGGTTAAACTAAAAGAGGATTTTGGAAGATTTTGAGCCCTTCAATTTTTTGACTCGAGTTTCCCTTGAAATGTGGGCGGTGTAAACCCACATCACCACATCACCCACATTCAGGGACCTGAATCGCTATAAACACCAGTTTAAACAATAATTAAAATTGTATCGATTGTTTTAAGAATTTTTATTGTTTTGTAGCGGTTTTAGGGGGAGGGGGGCATTACCCCCATACAAGAAGAAATCAAAATAAGCCCAGAGATGCCATGGGGTTTCATTAACCTTCATTAAAATCGGACTATTGGTGCTGTCTTTACATCTATACACATCCAAACAGAATACACACATCACTGCGACAAACATTTTCATGGATTCAAAAAGCAATAAATCGAATATGTCCTTCAACAACTCAAATTAAAAAATAAATATAAATGTTATAACAATAAGTATTTTAAAGTTAAACTGAGTTTAAAATGAATGCGAGTTTATTTACTAATTCAATTATTACTTCTGCAAACCCCCAAGAGAATAAACATAACAAAGCACTACTTGTAATACAGACTGAATAATTTGTGGAGAGGGGGGGGGGTAAACAATACATAGAGATACGAGCAAGCATAGGTATCCGTTTCCAAAATTGCATCATGAGGCGAAACGATCACAACAAACAATAACGCACCAGCATGCACTATATCTCAAATTTGTCCATCCGGTCCCTTAATGTCTGGTGTTGACATTTCTATTACCCGAACAATGTTTCCATCAACACTATTAGGTTTACGTGGCCGGCATTGCAGAGTAATCAATATTCAATAATCAATGCAAATATTGGATAATTGATAAATGTTTTACGTCATAGAGTATTTATAAGCTTGTGGCCAAAGAGTGTCCCGTGCTTTGTTTATTTAAATTAAATAAATTATTATTACATCCTGGTTAAATTTTTTGTCTTTTAGTCAAGCACAACATATATATATATATATATATATATATATATATATATATATATTGACAGATTACAGTATATTATGCACTTTAACGCCACCCTGACACAGGTGGTTCCCAAACTCAATATTGCGTATTGCGCCGGTTTATTTCACCCACATTCAATTCCCACGTGACAAATGAATAGCGAAATTGAATACAACATTTTTTCCTGGATCGCTATTCAATTTAAATTCCTCGCAGTTTTACTTTCTCCCCCTATACATAGTATATGGAGAAAGTATTGTTTTCGTAAAAATTTTCGAATTTGAGTTGTTAGTGGAAATATTCGTTTTGGTGCTCCCTGAACCCAAAAAAGTGGTTTTTACGTGATGTCTGTCTGTGTGTGTGTGTGTGTCCGTGTGTGTGTGTGTGTGTGTCTGTGTGGATGTGTACAGAGCTAGAGCCCTAACCTATGGGCCGATTTTTATGAAATTTGGTATGTAGGTACTAATCCACGATATCTCCAGGCGTTTTTTCCATTTTTTTGAATTTTTGATTTTTAAGGGTAATTATCCCCCAAAAACCGCCAAAAAACATGAAAAATCCAAATTTCTCAAAAACGGCTCTAACGATTTTGATTAAACTTTCGTGGTTTGTAGAACTTTAGGTTTCCAACAAAATGACACCACCCGCATTTCTGGAAAAATGCGGGTTCAGAAATTACAGGACTTAAAACATCAAAAATTCAGTTTTTTGGATATTTCATAAAAAATCATAGATGTTAAAAAAGATTACTATTCACCATTAAAAAGAGCTCAAAAAACTAAATAAATTAGTATTTTAAATTACTATTCTACTATTTCTAGTTGCGGAGAAAATTGAAATCTTTATTTAGCGGTAAACACAGTACGTTGTCCAATGTTATTCTTATGGGGAATACAAAAATAACTATTTCTCTCTTATTTACTGATCAATTTCATTTGATATGCAGGTCAAGTTAGCATTGACCAACAGATGATGTTCGAAATGTGTTGCTATTTAACCCTGGGGGGGGCAAGGGGGCATTTCCCCTCTCAAAACTACTGTGTGTAGCAACGGACTCTATAGTGCCTCCAAAAAAGCAATTTTGGTGGATATTTCTGAAAACAACTATTTTAGACAATTTTCTGTACATTTATCTATACTTCATATTCTATATTTAGTAAATAACAAATATTTCTGTCATTAAAGTTTGGCTAAAAGGGAGAAAGTATGTGTCAGTTTCCTGATACCGTTTATTTATTTTGTGTTTGTTTTACGTCAAAGACAGTTTTAACATTTTGATAGAGACGGATCCAAATCCGGTATTGTTGGGGCTTTACATTTAGCGTGTACTTTAACCTCCTGGTGTATTACACAGCAATGTGGTTGCGATTGTGGCCACGATTATACTTTCAAAAGGTTAATATCTGTTTGAAATAAAAAATACACAAAATACCTGAAAACAGAAATCTTATTCTTCTAATTTACTATGTTGAAATAGTTTTTATCAATAATCGTGTGTTAAACATTATCCAAGAATAATCGTGTAATAATGAAATGAGATAGGCTTGTATTCCGTGGTTGGTCGGGTTTTGATTGTTATAGATATGTAATAGTGTAAATACATGTTTTGGATGCAGGTTTAAAGTACTCTCAAATGCATTCTTAAGTTAAACAAAATTTGGTGTGAAATAACCACATTTATACTAGCCACATATTAGTGTTATACGATATTTTGTAACGTAAACGTGCAGGTTTAATAAAGGTAGTTACCGTTTATTTTAATAGAACAATTTATCCTGTAGCGTAAATGAATAGAATTAAATATATGACCCCGGGTATTTTCCCTGGGTCATATATACATTTAAATTACGGTTTGGGTTGGTCCTGATTTTTTGATAAATGTCTACCCATTTTTAAACAAAATTTCTCCTTCCGATAATACACATATGGCCACCCTAACACACAACAGAAGTTATGTGCTTAAAGGCCATTTCACACCGGCGTAACGTTACGTTATGTGACAGGACGTGACAGACTTTTTAAAAGATCGCTCGCCCTTGTTTCAAATGGGGCAATTCACTCCGCCGAAAAAACGTAACGCGTAGTTGGCGAACTAAATCAACTAATCGCAGGGGATCGCTCGGAGAGCGATCTTTTAGAAACGTAAGCGGTGTCGGTGGCCTTGTGCATGCGCACTGAGCCACTTGTCCTCCTGCCCCATGTACTCCGGAGCTGCTGAAGCGTTTCGACATATACTATTTCTATTATTGTTTGTTTATTTGGTTATTATCACAGACAAAGGAATCTCGTTTCTCTGTGGTTATCATAAACATGGATCAGTTTATTGATGAGGTATGTGCCCGACTAATGTTTTGGGATAGTTGATTAGAAAAATAATAATTCCTTTATATTTTCTGGTATATGATATTCTAAATAATAAGAATATAACACTTTTTAAAGTAGGCCTACATAATTTAATTTAAATGAATTAAAGGGATAAATATTCTTATACGAGATCAAATTCGTTTGGTGTACTAATTTGTTACCAGTCGTATTTTTATGCCCGCTGTCTTTGATAATGTTGACTAACTTTGACCAAAAATAAAATATAATCTTATCAATGGGACTTTACCTGTAGCATAATATACTGCAGCAAATCTATTTGTTTTGAAAACGACTATAACAGATTTTTAAGCCTACATTTGGCACATCTTTTTTAATGCAGTCGACGTAATATATTCTTGAAAACGAAAATACCACGATTTACAAGACATCCTACCACCTTAAAGGTTTGTTTGTATCAGTGACTGACGAACTACTAAATTTAATACTATAGTATTTAAATTAATACTAGTAATTAATACTAGAAATTTATTTAACACTACTTAATAATCACTCTGAATAAACCGTTTCGAAGTAGATCTGGTTTAAGTACTTTCAAAATTATACTATAAAAATCACGAGCTTCATAACAAGCCATTAAACAAGTTTTTAGCTCTTTTGAGTGCTGAGAAAACATCACTTTACGAAATTGATACCAGCTTTCATAAAATGAAATTTAAAAATCTAAAATTATACAAATAAACTAAAAACATGTCTATCTATGGTCCATCAAAATTCTGACTTATCAAAATTTGGAATCGATAAGTTTACCCGTTTCGGAAATATGAATTTTTCAAGTCCGTAGTTGCTAGAAAAACGGCAAAAATCGTGTACTTTTTATATTCTACCCGCAATAAAAATGAGTTGCAACTATAATTTAAAATCTTTTTTACAACAAAACACGAAGAATAAGGCGAGGGAAATTTTGATTTAACCGCCTTTATTGTAGCTCAATCGGTTAATCTTTGGTGGCAAGTCAAACTCGAGTATCCATAATTTTGAATCCGTCAGTAGTCAGGGGAGAAACTAGAAAACTCAGATCAGTAGCTCGCGGACGTCGCTTGCGGTGTGAATTGCCACCCGTTACGTTACGTTACCGGGCGTTATGTGACAGATGGTGTGAATTGCCACCCGTTACGTTACGTTACCGGGCGTTATGTGACAGATGGTGTGAATTGCCACCCGTTACGTTACGTTACCGGGCGTTATGTGACAGATGGTGTGAATTGCCACCCGTTACGTTACGTTACCGGGCGTTATGTGACAGATGGTGTGAATTGCCACCCGTTACGTTACGTTACCGGGCGTTATGTGACAGATGGTGTGAATTGCCACCCGTTACGTTACGTTACCGGGCGTTATGTGACAGATGGTGTGAATTGCCACCCGTTACGTTACGTTACCGGGCGTTATGTGACAGATGGTGTGAATTGCCACCCGTTACGTTACGTTACCGGGCGTTATGTGACAGATGGTGTGAATTGCCACCCGTTACGTTACGTTACCGGGCGTTATGTGACAGATGGTGTGAATTGCCACCCGTTACGTTACGTTACCGGGCGTTATGTGACAGATGGTGTGAATTGCCACTCGTTACGTTACGTTACCGGGCGTTATGTGACAGATGGTGTGAATTGCCACCCGTTACGTTACGTTACCGGGCGTTATGTGACAGATGGTGTGAATTGGCCACCCGTTACGTTACGTTACCGGGCGTTATGTGACAGATGGTGTGAATTTCCACCCGTTACGTTACGTTACCGGGCGTTATGTGACAGATGGTGTGAATTGCCACCCGTTACGTTACGTTACCGGGCGTTATGTGACAGATGGTGTGAATTTCCACCCGTTACGTTACGTTACCGGGCGTTATGTGACAGATGGTGTGAATTGCTACTCGTTACGTTACGTTACCGGGCGTTATGTGACAGATGGTGTGAATTGGCCACCCGTTACGTTACGTTACCGGGCGTTATGTGACAGATGGTATGAATTTCCACCCGTTACGTTACGTTACCGGGCGTTATGTGACAGATGGTGTGAATTGCCACCCGTTACGTTACGTTACCGGGCGTTATGTGACAGATGGTGTGAATTGCCACCCGTTACGTTACGTTACCGGGCGTTATGTGACAGATGGTGTGAATTGGCCACCCGTTACGTTACGTTACCGGGCGTTATGTGACAGATGGTGTGAATTGGCCACCCGTTACGTTACGTTACCGGGCGTTATGTGACAGATGGTGTGAATTGCCACCCGTTACGTTACGTTACCGGGCGTTATGTGACAGATGGTGTGAATTGGCCACCCGTTACGTTACGTTACCGGGCGTTATGTGACAGATGGTGTGAAAAGGCCTTAAAGTTTCACCTGCTTTTAGCTCTCGTACCTCCAGTAAAGTTAAATCAACGCCTTCGCCTCCAACACATCCAATCACATTCCGACTATGCTGTAGTAACAATTAGCTAATCTTGTATTAGGTTTTCCTACCATTTCATCTGTTTGTATTATTAAGCGAGAAACCGGCATGGTGTAAAGCTGGTTTAAGGATACTGGCGATACGTTATCATTATCAAACTCAATGAATAAATAATAACCCCGTCGCAGCAAACCTGCATACTCAGCGAATTTCCAATGAATATATAACATAACACATTATAACACTTAACAGGATTCATAAGAAATGTATTCACAAACAAGCGATATTTAAAATATTAATTATCCTTCATAAGAATAACATTGGGGATGAGTACGCAGGTTTGCTGCAACAAGGCACACAAAATAATGGGTTTTTATGCAAATATCAATAGAACTCATCTTAGTGAAGTCACATACCAAGTTTAATCCATATACATTCATAAATAAGCGATATATAACATTTTAAGTATTTTCCATTAGAATAACATGGGGACCAAGTACCTAGGTTTGCTGCTACAGGAGCCATAGGCGAAAATTCTTTTTGTGCAAACAACAATAAACCATAACCAGATCAAGCCATATACCAAATTTCGCCAGTTTATGTTCATAAATAAGCGAGATATACAATTTTTCCTTTTCTCCATAAGAATAACATTAGACAACGTACTGTGTTTAGCACTTTCAATATATCGGTAACCAATTGACGTAGAGCAATGATAAAAATACCAAATTGTTTGTCTTTTTAAGCTAAATTCAATGGTATAAATTAAAATTTGATTTAAATTAAAATTAAATGTGAAAACCCCAAAAAACACATTTTTGGTGTACAAAACCCCCCAAAAACCCCCCTTCGGATCGTGCGATTCATCTGGTTTTCGAACTCGTTCAAATAAATGGTACTTTACACATTTGTACCAAATTTCATTAAGATCGGACCTTTTTTACGAGAGTTATCGTGCTTACGGACACACACATATATATATATATATATATATATATATATATATATATAAATACATATATAAAAATTTGAACGAATGGTGTTTTTGGCATCTGGGGACTTCAAAATGAAAAGTTATCATGGTCTCGGGCTTAAGTCTTACCATGAGACCTACGGTAATAGCTTCTTCCCTATAGGGGAAATTTGCTAAAATTAAACTTAAGATAAATTATAAGTGAAAAATTCAGATGATAAAATAGGTAGGCCTGACTAAACATAATTTATATGTTTCATTCATGAATTATTGATACAACATATCATTTTTAATACGCCAATCAGATGTCTTTGTCATAATTGAAACTACACCCAGAGAAAGTAAATATATATACACACACTTTCTTAATATCCGAGTTACAATTTTTCAGAAATAATGTTACCTAAAATGTTGCGTAAATGGAGGGATGTGTTTTGTATATTGTTTGAGTTGTTGGGTTTGCAGGCAGTTTGATAAATGGTGGAGTCGGTGGTGTTATCTTTCACCTGTCACCTTGTTATTACGAGGCGGAGATCAGGGATGGTGAATGATAGACGTAATATGTTTATCTCCCCCAATCTAGACGAGGTCTAAGCCACTAGGGACTACCTAAGCAGTAAAGCCTCATCTGCGCCTCTTCACAGAGAGTGAATTCCTTAATCTCAGTCACCTTTCACAACATGGGGCATTTGAAACGGGTGAGAGACTGACTTATCAGCCCAGTCAACTCACTTAATAGCTGATTTAATACTTGAAGTTCACCATGTGGGGTGTGAGTTGACAGATGATTTAGCTGTGAAATCAAATAGGTAAGAGTAAAAATTTACACAAGGATACTAATTTAAACCTTTAATAGCTTTTGGCACGGAATTTGATACATACTTATATATTTACTTGCTTTTTTAAAATTTGGAAAAGAATTCGTTTTTGGTTCAAGTTATACCTGATCTGCAGCATCTATAACTCCAACGGCCACAACGCTGTTACTTCCTGCTATCAGGATGAAGCTTGAAACACAAAAGAAAAAATATAGTGAAATGAGTGACTCACTACTATAAATAGATTTTTTACTAACTTACTACCTGAGCCATTTTCACTTCCCTGGTCAATAGCCAGTGAGTGAAAATGGGCGAGTTGAACGGAAATAACCTTCTTCTTCTTCAGATTAGTAGAAATTGCCCAAGTTATCATTAGTAAACTGTCAAAAACTAATTTATGTTTACTCTCTGTTAACTAATGTAGCCTTCAAGCTATACGAATATCTATCTTTTTGGTATGTTAATAAACAAATATTCACAAGCGAGTGAATCAACAAAGGCATACAATCTGTCCCCAACTGCCGCGGTTTTTAAATAATTTTAAGCCACTGTACACGTTCAATACAAGAACAGGTCTCTTGTAATTTTAAGATCAATACAAGTTTATAGATTGGTTTTGTCGCTATTTTAAGTATAGCCTAAAACCCATACTACAAGGTTAGAATTGGGATAATTGTCGATATTTAGATTTGACAAATAAATTGCCTGTCAACTCACCTCGTGTGGTGTATTTCAACACTAAACTCTGCTGGCAAGTGGGTGTGGATTGGTGAAATACATTCACCACTCGCCTAAAGAAAAGGCCCCCAGTAATTTTTGCTGCATTCCACTACAGAACCTGTTTAACTGTCTTCCTTACGAACTCATTGGATCATGTGATACAATTAAATTTAATGCCTATGTAGTCAAAATTCAGAGTCCGTAGAGAGCAGTATCTCCTCAGGTCTGTCCTGTTCCGTGAAAGTTAGTTCGCACCTACGATGTCGTCCGAGGTAGTTCAGCTGGTGGATAATCTCATCAACCTACTAGAAGTGTTGCCGACAGTAATGGTACAGTTTTTAAATTGGAGAATATGGTTAAAAGCCTTATTTTCAACTTTTTACTTTCTCCCCCTATACATAGTATATGGAGAAAGTATTGTTTTCGTAAAAATTTTCGAATTTGAGTTGTTAGTGGAAATATTCGTTTTGGTGCTCCCTGAACCCAAAAAAGTGGTTTTTACGTGATGTCTGTCTGTGTGTGTGTGTGTGTGTGTCCGTGTGTGTGTGTGTGTGTCTGTGTGGATGTGTACAGAGCTAGAGCCCTAACCTATGGGCCGATTTTTATGAAATTTGGTATGTAGGTACTAATCCACGATATCTCCAGGTGTTTTTTTCATTTTTTTGAATTTTTGATTTTTAAGGGTAATTATCCCCCAAAAACCGCCAAAAAACATGAAAAATCCAAATTTCTCAAAAACGGCTCTAACGATTTTGATTAAACTTTCGTGGTTTGTAGAACTTTAGGTTTCCAAAAAAATGACACCACCCGCATTTCTGGAAAAATGCGGGTTCAGAAATTACAGGACTTAAAACATCAAAAATTCAGTTTTTTGGATTTTTCATAAAAAATCATAAATGTTAAAAAAGATTACTATTCACCATTAAAAAGAGCTCAAAAAACTAAATAAATTAGTATTTTAAATTACTATTCTACGATTGCTAGTTGCGGAGAAAATTGAAATTTTCATTTAGCGGTAAACACAGTACGTTGTCCAATGTTATTCTTATGGGGAATACAAAAATAACTATTTCTCTCTTATTTACTGATCAATTTCATTTGATATGCAGGTCAAGTTAGCATTGACCAACAGATGATGTTCGAAATGTGTTGCTATTTAACCCTGGGGGGGGGGGGCAAGGGGGCATTTCCCCTCTCAAAACTACTGTGTGTAGCAACGGACTCTATAGTGCCTCCAAAAAAGCAATTTGGGTGGATATTTCTGAAAACAACTATTTTAGACAATTTTCTGTACATTTATCTATACTTCATATTCTATATTTAGTAAATAACAAATATTTTTGTCATTTAAGTTTGGCTAAAAGGGAGAAAGTATGTGTCAGTTTTCTGATACCGTTTATTAGTTCACAGATTGTTAATAAAACAGATTGATGTGCATTAAACACTAATAATGAAAACAATGTGTTTGTTTAAAAGTTGAAAATGTGAATAAAGAAAGATTACAATATTTAAGAATTTTTATTCGATTTAAAAACACATACACGATTAATATCGTGTTTCCTGCAACACTACGAATGGATTGGTAATCACGTGACATTGATGATGGTTTTGGGCTTCGTCTTCGTATGAGGTCTAAATAATTAGTAAAACCTACGAATTGTCAAATTGGCAGACATTAAGGGCAATGTATGACACTGCTCTATATACGGACCTGGTTTATCATTGCAGTTTTAAGGGCGCTTAACTGAAGCCTAATTTCGCTCGGAAACTAAAATAATACCCCCGTAGCAGCAAACCTGCGTACTCAGCGAATTTACAATGCATATATATGTATCTTAATACCACATAAAGCCACATACCAAGTTTCATCAATATACATTCATAAATAAACTATTTATGACATTTTAATTATTCTCCATAAGAATAACATGGCGGCTGAGTATGCAGGTTTGCTGAAGCAAGGAACACAAAAAATGGGGTTTTATACAAATATCAATATAACTCATGTAGGTAAAGCCACATACCAAATTTCATTAATTTATTTTCATAATGAAGGGAGATAACACGTTACTTATTCTCCATAAGAATAACATGGGGCTGAGTACGCAGGTTTGCTGCTACGGGAGCCTTTGGTAAAAATGGTTTTTTTGAGCAAATATCAATGGTTCACAACCAGATGAAGCCGTATACCAAGTTTCATCAGTATAAGTTCATAAATAAGCGATATATAAAATTTTTATTTTCCTCCATAAGAATAACATTAGACAACGTACTGTGTTTAGCACTTTCAATACCTCGGTAACCAATTGACGTAGAGAAATGATCAAAATACCAAATTGTGTGTTTTTTTAAACTGAATCCAATGGGAGAAACTAAAATTTGACTATTTCCAAAATTATATGTAAAAAATTCGAAAAACCCATTTTTGGGGTACAAAACCCCCCCAAAATACCCCTTCGGATAGAGCGATCTGGCTGGTTTTCGAACTTAAAGTCATAAATGGTACTTTACACGTTTATACCAAATTTCATCAAAATCGGATAATTTTTACGAGAGTTATCGTGCTCACGGACACATATATATATATATATATATATATATATATACAGTTTCGAACGAATGGTGTTTTTGGGGTCTGGGGACCTCAAAACGAAAAGTTATCATGGTCCCGGGCCTAGGTCTTACCATGCCGACTACGGTAATAGCTTCTTCCCTATAGGGGAAATTCGCTAAAAGTTTTCTTTATACATTTATTGCCAATTTATTTTTTCTTTCTGTTAAATTTCATCTCTACAGATAGGCCCACCTACTCTAAGAGGAAGAGAACTATTGTATTAGTGCTAAAGCAATGGGTTCTAAGCATGCACTTAAAGTTGAACGCAGTTTAATTTTGTTCTGTCCTCAGTATCTAGATAACTATAAGGTAGGTATTATAAGCAAGATGCGCAGTAGATGAGTCACGTGAGTGGTGCCCACCAGCTGTTTGTAACACAACAAAGCACCCATCTGTGTCAACACTTGACTTGGATGCTGTTGTTTTGACTTTGACGCCATTATAATTCAATACAAAATATAAATTACAGTGATGCACCTTTACTGAATACACACCTTTCATTAGTGTTCTAAGGACCAGTAAACAGGAGTGTGATAGTTATATAGTAACAGTTTTAACATGTATAAAAGAGTAGTACGTAATATTGCGAAAATGAAGGGTAAAATCACACTCCCACAGTAGTTTCAGGTGGCAACACATTCCGAATATTCTTTATCGACTACGTTATTAACTTATTGGTGAATTTCCTATGGAAAGTGAACTATTAGCATGGCCCGCACGGTGAAACATAAGCCCGGGACCAGCATAGAAGTTCCTAACGTGACCCCCTGAACACGATTTTATAAATTTCAAAATTTTATAAATATATGTGTGTGTGTGTGTGTGTGTGTGTGTGTTTGCACACTAGCGGTCACATTATTTGTCCGATTTACTTCAAATTTGTTTGGAGCATTTCTTTATATAATCAGTTAGACAAGTTAGTTTGGCAAAGCTTTCGGAAAACTCTAACCGCCTTTTTAGGGATTTTATATTTAAAATTTTGAGTTTTTGGGCCTAAAAAGGGTTAGAAAAGCCTCAGATGCGGATGTAAAATTAATGCATGTAAAAAGATGGAAGATAGTGAGGCGAAACTTTAAAGCCCTCCCCCGTTATTCTAGCATAACTATTTACCAAGTTATTAAAGAAGATGTGTATTGACCTAACACAGTACGTTGTCTTATGGGGTTTACATTAGAAAAGCCTATTATTAATTTGTTGGTGTACTTTTATCATCCCCAGCAACCTCACGCCTACTTTCAAGCCTGACTGGACCTTCTCCTAACATTTCAGGTAAATGAAACCAGAGCATCAGAACAGCCAAAAAATCAGTCTTTTCAGATTTCAATAAAATTGGAATAAATGTATGTTTTACACTGATTTTGAGTTTTAAAATTTGTTATGTGGAAATTCACTTCCCTCACATCAGCGTGCTGCGTGCGAACTCGTTTAAAGATTTTGAATTACTTTTATGATAAGATACAAATTACTTATGTCCAGCTCCTGATTGGTGCTCTTGTCTTCCAGAGCTTCCTTGATGTTGGTGGAGAAACTGCCCTGTTAATAGACTTTCTCAGGTAAAAATTGAAAAGATTAAATGTTGACGCGCAACGGCGCGGTGCGCGGAACTCGACGACAATATTCCGCCTGAACTACATGTAATCCAATGTAACTCCGTACACTAAGCCGCACCACGCCACACTGTCTCCAGTCATCCGTGGAACACTTAATTTATGGCTGAAAACAGGGAAGGATTCGGAGTGGAAACATAAAACAAAATCATTGTTGCGTCGTGGCTTCGCGTGCCTGAGTATGCGACGGTAGAAGGAAAAATATAGGGTAGAAAATCCGCTTCGTGCCATTACATAACCATCCAGTGGGCATTTGTTGTGGGCTTACTACCAATACCAATACAGAGTGCGTTGGTCGATAATATGGGAACTTGTGTACTGTTTGTTCGCAGTTCCATTGACTAATTTATTTTATGGTTGAACATTCCACTGAAAGTTGTCTTCAACAAGTTTTGGAAATAAGTTGCTAGAATAAATTAATATGGAAAAGATGTAAGATGTTTTAAAAAATAACCTGTGGTGTACCTTGGTGGCTTAGTGCTACTACTCAGTTAAATAACTTACTAACAACTCTTGTCAACTCAACAAAACAAGGAAACAATCCTCTATATGAACCAATGTTGTCATGTGAAAGGAACATACTCATTCCTCTGTCATTGTATTCCTCTTAAGACAGAGTAACATAGTAATACCCCCGTCGCACCAAACCTCCGTACTCAGCGCATTTCAAATGCATATATATGTGTGTCTCACTACATAGAGCTACATAGTAGCCTACTTAATCATTTTGGGAATTTGTTCCCTTGACCTTAGAGATGGTCTCTGTAAGGTTAAACGAACTAATTACCAAATTGTCATGTCTCCCACCTAGTGTGAGATAAGAGCCCGTACAAACTTATCGCAGAAAAGTCCACGGTCAGATGTCTTTCAGGCATAATGTTACAAGTTATCACCACTATGTTCTCCCACTAGTTGTACTAACATTGTTTCTATACGCGTATAACAATAATATATGTATTTAATACATGAACAAACATTAAAGTTGGCCATCAACGCAGAAAAAAAGGGATGAATAAAGATTGATCAGGTTATATCATATTCATTTCTTTAATTTACGCTGCACTTCATTATGAGCTCATATTACTATGACGTATTACCAACTAACCACATACTCGCTTTGAGTTCTGAACATAACTGTACACAACAAACACGTCCATTAATTCCATTCATAGGGAAATATTCTTAAAATGAAATCTATGTGTAAAAGTTGCATATGTTATAACAAACTGATTTCTTTTACTTGAGTTCAGTTTTACAAAGCCTTTTAAATAGTGTGGACAATCAGTAACCAGTTCAGTTTTACAAAGCCTTTTAAATAGTGTGGACAATCAGTAACCAGTTCAGTTTTACAAAGCCTTTTAAATAGTTTGGACAATCAGTAACCAGTATCTGTTAGGTATTTATTGTTCAGCTGATCATCACTCCATCAATCAGTAAAAGCGTATAAAGCTATACGAAGACAATAACAGCCTGTGTCACCATTAGTCACTAGGCACAATGGGCTAATTTGGCAGGTGACATCTTCTATTAGTCGATTAATAGTACTGTCTGCACATTATTGGGTTTCGTAGTTTTACCGACTGGTAATGCCCTTATGATGGTCCATTAAAAATACATTTTTTCGTCATACTGCTTCAAAAACATCTGTTTTTGACAGATGCGTTGAGATTCAAAAGTTCTTCTTTTTAGTCTTTGGATAATAACATATGTTTTGATGATCATTATCGTACTAGGACTAAAAAGATCATTGTTGATGATACTTTTGATTCGAGGTCGTCATAAATCGATTAAAATTCATTCGATTATAAATAATCGAAACATTCATTGTTATTATCGAAACATTCATTGTTGTATTGTTATTTGAAGAACAACCGATTGATTCGAACCACAATGATTGGTTTGAATGATCGACTCAACAACCGATAGATATGAATGAACCGAAGTTATGCATGTGCAACAGCTGATTGTTTCAAGAGACAAGCTGAAAGAAACATTTGAGGTTATGAAGACACAGTACGTAAATTTTACTTTTGTTTTTGTTTAAACCTTAAGTTTTTTGGCAGTATGACGAAAAATATAGTTCGTCACTCGGATCAAAAGTGTCTTTTTAATACTCGCTCATTTCCCAGCCTCGGCTTCGCCTCGGCAGTTAAACTGGAGCTCGTATTAAAAAGATCCACTTTTGATCCTAGTGACGAAATATACTATTATTGAATGTTTAGACACAAGCAGTTTTTTTTCGAAAATGTAGCCTTTTGTTTTAGAATCATAGTTGTGAGCTATAAGCTGTTTTAGTGTTTTACACATATAACAAATACGTTTTGTTTCCAATGATCATGTAAATGCTAAATATTTTGTTTTTGTCTATCTTCGCCAGTGGCATTTTTTAACGTTTTGATAGGGAACGGTCCAAACCCTGGTCTTGATGCTATCAAAGGTCCTATTCTTAGAAAGCATAATTAATTAATTGATAGCCCAATGAAAAATGGCAGCTGAGTCCAGTTTCAAACCTTCTCAACATTTTGCGATTTTGATCAGAATCGATCTGGCGAACCTCGGATGACGAGGCGAGCACGATATCCAATACGCTACCCAGACAATTTTTATGTTGAAAACATTTGTTATGATCTATTTTCCCTTTGTTTGTTATTAGGCCCACCTGGTAAAACTGTACCTTTATATGACATCCTCAGGAAATCACTCGAATCATGTTTTTCAGGGGAGTTATTTATCGACAAGGAAAAGTCAATAAACAAAGTTCAAACTTAGATTAAGATCAACCTTATGTACTAAATGTTGTAAGCCTGTTTAGTTAACATTTTCATGCCAATCAAAAACTTGTTAAAAGGTAGTTATTAAATATTACTTAGTATGTAGATTAGTATAACAATTCAGTTTATTAAAACATTAGAATTACTTATGCTGTATATTTTCAAATAACAACATTCAATGCATGTTAGGTATCATCTACTGTCAGATTGCTGACTGACTGTCAATACCTCATTTAGTGTCTTGTACTTGGATGATAAGAATACCTTTGCAACATTCTTTTATTCCACAAGTTATTTCCTAATACGCCATGAGGAAATTTTGTATAACCGCGTTTCTTAGCGAGTACCTATCTAAGACTAAAGAGCAACGTGCGTGCCAAAATTCTTTTCTATAGGCCTTATAGTTATGGAGGTTTTGTGATGAAGAAAGAGTTATTTAAATTAAGAAAAAAACATTTTCATTGGTTTAAAATTGTTCAACAATTCGTTAATAATCAGTAAAAACATATTAAGTAACATGTATATCATATACATGTTATCTATTTTTTCCTTTAACATACTTTACAAAACTCTTTTACACTCTTATAACATTGAGACTAACCCAACTACGTCGTGGTACGCACCTGTACTTACAAAAATTAAAAAAATGTTAAGCTTAGGTATATTCATGTCAGGGAGACAGTCGTAGTCGTCTGAAGACATTAATGTAAATGTTTTACAATGACGATTTTTTTGAAACGACTCCTTTAAGGCAGAGCAACATCCGACGATAAACAGAACGTAGTTTGTAAGTTAGATGTAATGATCAAAGTAAAAACAAGAGTTGAGAAAATAAATCTTAAGTTTTCATTAGATATTGTCTTTTCTTTAACATTATAACCTTAATAAAACAATGCAACTTTATTTAATGTTAAACCTATCTACTATCAAAGTCGCAACAATACTTTTTACATGAATGATTAAATCAGGATTGATGGTTGAATGAGAACCCAATGCATTATTTTTATCGACAGATTGCCCTCAGTTAAATTGGTTTGAAGTTTGCCTTTTAGCGAATTTCCCCTATAGGGAAGAAGCTATTACCGTAGTCGGCATGGTAAGACCTAGGCCCGGGACCATGATAACTTTTCGTTTTGAGGTCCCCAGACCCCAAAAACACCATTCGTTCGAAACTGTATATATATATATATATATATATATATGTGTGTGTGTGTGTGTGTCCGTGAGCACGATCTCTCGTAAAAATTATCCGATTTTGATGAAATTTGGTATAAACGTGTAAAGCAACATTTATGACTTTAAGTTCGAAAACCAGCCAGATCGCTCTATCCGAAGGGGTATTTTGGGGGGGTTTTGTACCCCAAAAATGGGTTTTTCGAATTTTTTACATATAATTTTGGAAATAGTCAAATTTTAGTTTTACCATTGGATTCAGCTTAAAAAAACACACAATTTGGTATTTTGATAATTTCTCTACGTTAAATGGTTACCGAGATATTGAATGTGCTAAACACAGTACGATGTCTAATGTTATTCTTATGGAGGAAAGTAACAATTTTATATCTCGCTTATTTATGAACGTATAATGACGAAACTTGGTATACGACTTCATCTGGTTGTGGACCATTGATATTTGCTCAAAAAAACAATTTTTTACCAATGGCTCCCGTAGCAGCAAACCTGCGTACTCAGCCCCATGTTATTCTTATGGAGAATTCTTATGGAGGATAAGTAACGTGTTATCTCCCTTCATTATGAAAATAAATTAATGAAATTTGGTATATGGCTTTACCTACATGAGTTATATTGATATTTGTATAAAACCCCTTTTTTGTGCTCCTTGCTTCAGCAAACCTGCATGCTCAGCCGCCATGTTATTCTTATGGAGAATAATTAAAATGTCATAAATCGTTTATTTATGAATGTATATTGATGAAACTTGGTATGTGGCTTTATGTGGTATTAAGATAAATATATATGCATTGGAAATTCGCTGAGTACGCAGGTTTGCTGCTACGGGGGTATTTAAACTTTATAGCTGAGTTGAAGTTTGCCTTTTAAAACGCTGTAAAGAGGTTGTAAATACAAATACTGATCTGGTTGAACGTCCTGGAATTTTAACTAACTGGGTAACTAACTAACGCGATGGGGCCGCGACAATCGGCTAGAAAGATATCTAACTCGCTCATTGCAGGAACTCGCGAGGTAGTTACGAGGGAACGTTGATGAAACTGTTGAACAGGTTTTGGTGAAACGATTATATCAACAGTTCCAATAACTGGCTATCTCAATCAATGATTTCAAAATAACCTTCCAAAAAGTTGCTTGGTAGCTTGGGACATTTTAATAGGGACAAACAGTAGTTTTAACTGGACCTCAATTAGGAGCAGAGAGAGTCTAAGAGGCCTCCAATCGCCAACCCGGGGCTCCGGTGGCCCGTGGGGCGGAGCGCCAGTTGTCACGTCATTATATAATTTAACGCTTCGACTGCGCTTGCGAAATCCCCTGTTTAGGAAACGCCAATGTATTGTTGCGAATGCTCCAAGTGGTGTTACGTCATGGGTTTGAAAACTGGTGCAACAAGCGGTCAAATGTATTTGAAAAGCTAACAATGCATTAGTTAATATTGGTCTAGAAGATGCAAATTTGAACTACACGCAGTATTAGTTGTAATAATTGTTAGCAATTTTTATGTTGGAAACATTTGTTATGATCTATTTTCCCTTTGTTTGTTATTAGGCCTACCTGGTAAAACTGTATCTTTATATGACATCCTCAGGAAATCACTCGAATCATGTTTTTCAGGGGAGTTATATTAGGTATCCCGATAATGACTGACTGCTTCAGTAATTTCGTTTTATGAATCCACGATTAAAAACATTGTTTGTTGTAGAGGGTGAGTAGTAGCACTGAGAAACTTTGTCTGTGGTAGTAGCGTTCGACCAGGAACTCTTGTTTAAGGCCTAAAATATCGAAGGTACCAAAAGTAATATCTAATGAACAAAAGATGTAATAGCATTTAAACTAATTTTATCTTAGTATTGTATCGTTGAACTAAATGTGTCAAATGTTATGTGTTGTTAATATAATATATCATTTCAAGACACACTAGCTTACTACCAAGTAGGTGTGTATGTGTTAGTAGAGGCAGGTATCTAACACAGATGACTACCTGTTGCGGGTTACGACCAAATCTCATAACCCATCGAAGTGATAAAAGCTTTTCGTGACTTTACTTAAACTTCAGGGTAAATTAGCTAAAGTAACAATACTAACTAACTACCGGTACGTTTTTTTCTTTCCACCAACATAAACATATATATTAAATAAGGAGACCTTCTACAACATTATAACTGGGGAAACCTTGAGCTGTGGCCACATGACAGTTAATGAGCGACTGATAATCAGTGGAAAAATATGTTTAAGTCTACGTAAGGTTTCTTAGGAGTCGGTAGTCGTTTAAATTATTTGTATAAGATAAAAATCCCAGAGGACAAAAAATTGTGTTGATATGTGAAGGCTGGATATGCAGGAAATGGTTTCAACTAGGCTAGAAACTCTAAGTACAGTATATATCTATCTAAGAGACAGTAACTGCCCATGCCGTACCGACTGGATACAGGTTTTCAATATACAGGGTGAATAAAAAGTCAAGACCCCCCCCCCTCTAATATTTTTCTAAGTAAATATACAGAGATATCCTTTTGGTGGTCGTGCAATCTTAGCAGGAAGATTTTAGATCTTGGCAGGAGGATTTTATGATTTTGAAAATTTTGAGTGTCCCCCAAAAATGGGGGATTTTGGGGGCAACTCAAAAATTTTAAATGTAAACCCCCTGCAAGTGACACCTCATTTTGAAGTGTTAACAAAAACTTAAAGAATGGTGAAAACCAGAGTTCGCTATCTCTTCTCTATCAAAAATGGTAGCCCGTCAAATGTTATTGAAGTCTACACTTACATTAGTTTTCAAGGTAAAGTTACTTTCTCTGAAACAACTGGGTTATTTTTTGTCTGTGTTCTAAATTAGATAGGAATGCAAAGGACAAAGATTCCAATGAAGATTGTAAAGCCTACTGATAAGATGTTTGTTTGCAATGAGTGACCTTAGTACTGCGGACTTTCCCAGTTTGAACTACGGTTTAGTACAAACCAGCCCCTTCTTTGTTTCAATCTCATCAGAATAGGTCATTACTTTAGAGTTGTAATGAAGTAATTGTCACTGTCAAAAACATTGTAGTATTAATTACAGTATTGGTATCATTATTGTGTGTTACTGTTTCGTGAAGTGTTTTGTTTAATGTGTGTCTGTTATTGATTTTGATTAGCTTTGTCATTCTTATTTTTAAATTATCTCCTCTAATTATTATTACTGCCTAAGCATAATAATGCAACGAAGTCACGAAGATAAAGTGGACATGATATTTACTTTCGGAGCTTCAAATGAAAATTATCATGAGGCAGAAAGGCGGTTCAATGTTGCACATCCTGATAGACCTGTGACAAGGAAATACCTAAGAACTTTAGTGAATAAATTCCGAGTAACTGGATCCATCTCAGATGCTCCACGATCAGGTCGTCCTTCTTTGGACGAAGACAAACAATTTGAAATTGTTGCACAGTTTGTTGAAGATCCGCAGACGACCACCAGAGCAGTAGCAATTCTTTGTAACGTTTCCCAAATGTCTGTGGTACGTTTACTAAAGAAAAATAAATTTCATCCTTATAAAATTCAGCTTGTCCATGAGTTGAATGAAGATGATCCAGACCGTCGCCTTCAATTTTGTGAGGAAATAGAAGCTATAATTTTAGCTCATCCATTGTTTATTCAAAACATTGTGTTCAGTGATGAATGCAGTTTTTTTGTCAATGGGGCTGTAAACAAACACAACTTCAGGTACTGGGATTCAGTAAACCCCCATGTTTTTCGAGAATCCTGCACCCAGTACCCAGAAAAATTAAATGTTTGGGCCGGGATTTTAGGGAATCACATTTTAGGACCATTCTTTATTAATGGGAACCTAAATGGAGAAATGTATTTGCAAATGTTACGGGAATCAATTTTCCCAGCAATAACAAATGTTATTAGGGAAAATGAACATGAATTTGATGAAGACATTGTTCACTTCCAGCAGGATGGTGCCCCACCACACTTTCATCGTGATGTACGTCATTTCCTAGGCACTCAACTACGTGGTCAGTGGATTGGTAGGCGTGGTCCAATAGAATGGCCTGCGCGGTCCCCAGACCTTACACCTATGGACTTTTTTCTATGGGGTCATATTAAATCCATAATTTATAAGAAACCAGTAGAAAATGTTGAAGACTTAAGGAACAGAATTGTTGAAGCCTGCAACAACATACCACTTCAGACTTTCCAAAACGTGAGAGAGGAGTTCACCCTGCGCTTGTCTCACTGCCAAATAGTAGAAGGGCTTCAGTTTGAACATCTGGTTTGACTTGGCAACATGACATGTAAGTTATGACAATTGTTTTCCTAATTAGAATAACTAAATAGTTCAAATCATAATTCAATAGATTCAACACATTAAAAAAATAAGAAAAAATCAATGTAATGGTAATATTGGCTACCATTTTTGATAGAGAAGAGATAGCGAACTCTGGTTTTCACCATTCTTTAAGTTTTTGAAAACACTTCAAAATGAGGTGTCACTTGAAGGGGGTTTACATTTAAAATTTTTGAGTTGCCCCCAAAATCCCCCATTTTTGGGGGACACTCAAAATGTTCAAAATCATAAAATGAAACTTCCTGCTAAGATTGCACGACCACCAAAAGGATATCTCTGTATATTTACTTAGAGGGGGGGTCTTGACTTTTTATTCACCCTGTATATTACCTCGCCTTGCTACGCGACGTATCTAATTTGTTAAATATTGCTATAAGTTATAAACTCACTTCATTTAACTACAACCATTTATTATATTCTAATTCGGATTTAGACAGTATTTAACAACTTCATGTTGTGGCCAAAGTCATAGGAAATCCGTAGAAAGTCACTAAAAAACACTAATACCGCTTTAGAATGGCAATACATCTTTATTTCCAACGAGGAATAATCTCCTTATAATATTCTGTGGTGGTTATATAAGCTATTTATATTAAAGGGGGATGTGAAATATCGCATATATGATACATGCATCGGCTGCAACTTGATATCTCTGCTTTGATGTGTGAATGCGGCTACTCCAAGCGTGCAAAACACGTTGACATGCGGCATTGCAGCCACGATTGCAGATTCAATACTTATTCCTTTGTAGGATATTAATTAATACGTACCGTACAGGTTTCCTCATTACCCTTTAAAGACTTCCTTTGTCTCCAGTTAAACAATTTATATGTTTAATAATAAACTACTTTACAGTACAGTATTGTCAAACCAAATTATTGGTTTTGCTGCACATTTTTTCAATAATTTGTAGTATCATGCAGCAGTACTACATTCAAAACTTACCTAATACAGTGGCGGACGTAGAAAATAGTTGTAAGGATAATTCCAGAATTAGTACATCAGTTTTCGAACTCGATGAAAATTGATAGGCCTACGTAAAACAGAGAACAGAGTTCCTAGTTTTCACAAAGTTCAAGCTCTGTTATTACTGGTTTAACTAGAAACAATGTTTACTTTCAACAGAGTGGGAGAATACCTTATAGCAAACCTCACTATATTCTGCACAAACAGAAATATTGATAATTACTTGTTTTCCCCTACTACTGTAAAACATGTTTAATTGTATATCTAAAATTCTGAACTCGAAGGTGAAATCAACCTTAAATTTAAGGCCAGTATTCCGAACCACTAACACCAAAACTGATTTTACCAATTATGTATTTTAATATTTTTACTGGCACAAAGATTATCATGCAAAAAATACATATTAAATCGTTGTTCGAAAAAGTTTCTGAAATATAAAATATAAAAAAAAGAGTAAATCTGCCTCTCCAATTCACCCTTTTACACTCATCAATTATTCAGGTAAAACTGATCTTTGTAAAGTTTCACACAACAAAGGAAATATTCTTCTTAACCTCTCAGTCCCTTGACAACTTGAGTAAAACCATTGACTATACAAGTCAATGGTAAAACCTTGAGATTGACTCATTTGTTTCTTTATAGACCTCACAAACTGAGTAAGCTGTTGGACTTCTAAATACAAAAAAAAGATTGAAATAATTAATGTAAAACCTAAATTGAAATGTTGACTTCAATGTGAGCTCTTACCCAAAAAGTTCCTTTTTGTTAAAAAAACAAACAAAACACTTGAAAGCCGTTTTGAAATTTGAGGATTGTTACATAACGCAGTGTTTATAAATTGTTTATTTGATATGTAGGAATCTCTATCAAACTGAAAGTGACCGCGTAGATTCGTTCTATCCTTCCTTAACTAATTGTAGGTCATGAACATCTTTGTAGGTGGATACAACCCTCTATTGTAAAATGGAAACACCGCAGTGCTTCTGGCTTGTGTGACGGCAGTGATGACACATCGGCAAATCACGTTGCTCTCCCGCTGTCAAAGTTATCTTCCGCTTTATCAGCACTTTCATGCTTTAGAATCAATTAGTGTTGTATTTTAGGTCGCCTTAACTTAGGAAGCATACTATCTTTGCTAACCCAGTTAGAACAAATATTATAATATTGTTATGAATCCGTAATGCATATTATTCTATAGCCTACTGTTTTTTGGAGGGGAGGGCTTCACTCCAAAAGTTGCACCTAATTGTTATACTATCTTTTGCTGTGCCGTCTGAAATAACTGTGGAATCTAAATACATACATAAAACAACGTCGGGTTAGTATGTCAGTATGTTAGTTGGTTAGTAAGTTTGTGACACCAAACAGCTGTTATAAGGATTATATCTAAACATACCGTACTTGAACATAAACATATGTTCCTTATGGAAAGAGAAAATCTAATTGAATGGCAACTCAAACTCTATTTTCGATGCTGAAGTTAGCTCTACATAAAAATAGGCGAGTGAGCGAAGCGAACGAGCTCATCTTGAAAATGAACGAGCATTTTTGAAATAAAACAAATTCAATGACATTAGGACAGGACAACGCCTGTCGGGCCAGCTAGTATAGTCTAAAGGAGACAACAAAGTCTAAAAAGGTAAACCTTCCATGACTGTATTTTGAACGTTTAGAGAAAAACGATCATCATTTGAAGTGTTTTTCAAAAAGCTACAGTATGCTTACAGCAATATGAGGCGAAAAGGCATACAAATGGGGGTCGTCCCTCATAATTATATTTATCAATTTACAAACAAGCAACAGTTACAAAATCTCTAGAAGACATAAATAATTAAGTTTTTTATTACGATTTTACATGCACTTCAAACATTTAAACACCAACTTTTTACTAGATACAATAGACAGAGCTTTTAATTATCATAAAGTTTGCCTTGATAATAAAAACCCAAATTATTTAGGAAACGGAAAACGCGACACTATCATGTGAGCCCAACAGTAGAGTAACACAATAACAATTAACGAGCAGGAAAAACAAACATAAAAGAAGAAATCATAAACGCAAAAGCTACAATATGGTAACAAATACTCACGTTTCTAAAGTAATCCAAAGGGCTACATGAACACACAGCACAATATACGAACAAATGCGAACTTGAGGGTTAGAACACACACAGAACAGACCACGGCCACGCACAAAACGTCAAAATGTCACAAAGCCAAAGCACAGTTAGGCACCACGTGTAGGCAGGCGACAGACGGGTGAATAGCCTCAAACTCGCCTCACCTCTACCTCGAACCTCGCCGAGCCGCTGGAAAGGTATGCGACACTGGCGGCACCTGGCGGTTTACGCCCGAACTGCCGCTGGAGAAAGGGAACTGCAAGCATGGTCAGTGACTTGACTGCAGACTGCAGGCTGTTGTCAAGGTTACAGTCCGCTCCATGTTGAGATGGCCCGCGGATTAATACTGATCTTGCCTAAAGCCTAAAGCAGATGGAAAATGTTCCAGGAAGACTCTTCCATAATATAGGTGCTATTGATTAGGCAACTTAGTTCCTACTAAGAAAAACCTAGCAATATCCAAAGCCCCTTTGATTGCAGAATTTACCCTAGTTCGAGCGTCTGCAATAACAGCATTTTAATAAGTCTGAAATACGGCATCAATTTCAAATATTTTAATTAAGAAAGTGACATTGCAGCTTGCACATGCAACTTTGGAGTTTCGATTACTGAATAGACACTTGCGCTGTTAACTCGGTATATTTTTAAAATACAAATATATTATTGCTTGCATATAATGCTGCAGAACAATATTGCTTAGTCTAAAAGAACCCAAATTTTTACTTATTGCGTATGGTATTACTTTCTATTCAAGCCTATGCAAGGAAAATATCCCAGCCTCTCCCCCACCACCGTTTGTCTGTTTTTAGTGAATTTCCTTTGGAAAGTGAACTATTAGCATGACCCGAACGGTGAAACTTAAGCCCGGGACCACCATAGAAGTTCCTAACGTGACCCCCTGAACACGTTTTGGGGGGTCGTTCAAAATTTTATATATATATGTGTTTGCACTCTAGCGGTCGCAATTTTTGTCAGATTTACTTCAAATTTGGTAGGGACGTTCCTTTCTGTAATCAATTGGACAAGTTCGTTGAGCAAAACAATCGGAAAACTCTAAACCCCTTTTTTGGGGGATTAATCTTTCAAATTTCGAGTTTTTGGGCCCAAAAATGATCATAAAAGCCCCAGATGTAAAATAAATGCATTTAAAAAGATGGGAATTAGAGAGGCGAAAGTTTTAAACCCTATCTCGTCATTCTAGCATAAATATTTACCGAGTTATTAAAGAAAATGTGTATCGACTAAACACAGTACGTTGTCTAATGGGGGTTTTACACGAGAAAAGCCTGTTATTCCTTTGTTAGAGTACTTTTATCATCCCCAACAACCTCACGCCTACTTTAAAGCCTGTCTGGACCTTCTCCTAACCTTATATTGGACAAAATTGTATTCCCAGCTTTGCAAGTAAATGAAACCAGGAGTATCAGAACAGCCAAAAAATCAATGTTTTCAGATTTCAATACAAATTGGACGAATGTATATTTTTACACTGATTTTGAGTTTTAAAAGTTTTTATGGGGAAATTCACTTCCCTCACGTCAGCGTGCTGCGTGCGAACTCGTTTTTATTTCTTACTTGGCCAGTTTTAAAAGCATTGAAAATTTATAGCTCTTTGGGAACCTCTTTCGAAATTAAGTTTTATGTTTTTGGCCCGACACTGTAGAATAATAGGTGAACCTTCAGTGCAGTCAGTGCTGCGGCGTATCCAGAATATTTCTTTTCGGGGGAGGGATGTAGGCCGCAGTAGTTTCTAAAATTGCTGTAAAATGTACGGTGTCAAGTATCCTAACTAGGGCTGCTTCCATAAGGCAAAACAACATTCATGTAGCAACTCAACTTGACTATATCTTTGGATTTACAATATTTGGTATACGTTCACTAAATGGATCATAACATAGACTGAAATGATTTCACAAGAATGTAAATGATATGACACAATGTCTACCTAGTTGACTTGTTGTAGAGCCAACAAAACTTCGTGCAGTGTTAATGTCTCGGGTAAAATTAATTCCCTAAATTGAGGCTAAAATACCAACCAAATATATAGGACCAAACTAAAAAAGGCACTTTAAATCAAAATCAAATTCAAATCTTCGGTTTATCTCCCATACTTTTAGGTTAGTTAGGACCTACAAAGTTGGAATACGAATTCAAAATAAGCCTTTGGTAATCTTGGAGGACGTGGTTTGAACCAGGTTAATAAAGAAAACTTGTGTCAGAATTTCAACATTTTTACGCAACACTGAAATTCCGCTTATTAGTCAAGAAGTCTTAAGACGTTTTAATTTTGCATGAGTAACCTAGGTACGCACTTAACAAAGCAACGACGTTTTCAAAGGATACTTGTTAATACAAGATTGGTTTCATTATTAAATTCCAACACATTTTGAAGATCTTTTTCTGAATAATAAAATATTTTTGTTAAACGTAGTTTTTCCTTTGTAAAATAAATCAATCGTTTAGTATAACAACTGAACTGAATGTAGCTCATATTCAGAGTTATGTTGTTTAGGAAAGCAAGGGATTTAAGGTTTTTTTTATCTTCTATCTCATAACTGTTAGTAACCTAACAGTTTTCTGAAAGTTAAAAAAAAAACATACATTTTTTTGTATACAACGTGAGGTAATTAAAACTCCAAGGGGAGCCTTTCATCTAGTAAAACTGCATTATATTTGCTATTGATTTGTGAAAAGGTATGGATAAAACATATTTTGAGTCTAGAGGAATCATTTTTTAAATTTCTTATCCGACAAATTAATTATATAAAATTGTATGGTGTTTCAGTTTAAACTGGATTTGGAACATATTTTTATCTCGTGTTTCCAAAAATACGTTTAAAAATATATTTACTTTAAAAGTAGTCAAATTTACTGACATTGGCGAAAAAAATAATACGTCCGTGATTACTAAGAAACAATTGGCTAACAAGGATGCATAATTATCTGTTTAATTCGGCAAATTGACTTTTAGCCTCGAGGTAAGTCGCTTTAGAACTAGGGTATTTTTGCCAACCGCTTCAACAAAATACAGTAGAACCTCACTAATTCGAACCTCGATAATTCGAAATCATCTATAGTTAGTAACTTTTGTTTGTTCCCTCCAAAAAACCTCTAATATTCGAAAAATAATATACCGATAATTCTAAGTGTTTTTACGCATAATGTAGCCTCTGAAATTTGAATATGTTTATACTCGGACCTCTAGAATTTGAATTGTGTTGCTGTAATTCGAAACGGTACCTCTAAAATTTGAAGTCAACCTCTACAGTACGAACTGTGATCCCGTAAGCCTCTGAAAATCGAAGTAGGCCCTATAAGACGAGCGTGCCGAGAGACGAGACAAGTGCAGGCGACGACTTCGACGATGGAAACCAACAAGATGTTCACTTCGTCAAAACAAAGGAAGCTCGGAGTGTGATTGAAACCACTGTGTCCGTAGTTTTGTGGATTAATCAAAGATATTGCCGACAAAGTTTGTTCGGCTGTTTTCACTATTAAAAACACTATTGATATTCAATCAAAAAAACACATAAAAAAGCCAAGAATTAGACTTTTTTAACTTTCAGTAAACATTGTCTTATCAGTAAAGTAATTCTGTAGGCACAAATCTTATTTAAATTTCTTCAGCAAATTGTTTTTTTGCTTTAAATCTATTTTTATTTTTACGCAAAAACTACTGAACCGACTGGACTGAAACTTTACACAAAGGTAAATCTTGAACTCATGCAACATTAGGCCAATTCACTTCCTTAAAATCCCCTCGGGCTACGCCCTGTGAACTTCCTAAGTTTCAATGTTTACATTTCAGAAGAAAGTAAACATTCAGAAACTGTAATGCGAACAGCTGAGGGCACTTCCATTTGACAGCTTAAAGAGCAGAAGCGAGAACAGCTGTTTCAAGCTGCCTTACCTTTCTAACCCGTGCGAAGAACGGGTACATTCAACTAGTTATTACTGAATTTACTTTGGAAAGTGAACTATTAGCATGACCCGCACGGTGAAACTTAAGCCCGGGACCACCATAGAAGTTCCTCACGTGACCCCCTGAACACGTTTTGGGGGGTCGTTCCAAATTATATATATATATATATATATATATATATATATATATATATATATAGACATATATATGTGTGTGTGTGTGTGTGTGTGTGTGTGTGTGTGTGTGTGTGTGTGTGTGTGTGTGTGTGTGTATGCATTCTAGCGGTCGTATATTTTGTCCGATTTACTTCAAATTTGGTAGGGACGTTCCTTTCTATAATCTGTTGGACAAGTTCGTTGGGCAAAACAATCGGAAAACTCTAAACCCATTTTTTCGGGATTAATCTTTCAAATTTCGAGTTTTTGGGCCCAGAAAGGGTCAGAAAAGCCCCAGATGTAAAATTATTGCATGTAGAAAGATGGGAATTAGAAAGGCGAAAGTTTTAAACCCTCTCTCGTCATTCTAGCATAAATATTTACCGAGTTATTAAAGAAAATGTGTATCGGCTAAACACAGTACGTTGTCTTATGGGTGTTTTACACTAGAAAAGCCTGTTATTCCTTTGTTAGAGTACTTTTATTACGCCCAGCAACCTCACGCCTACTTTCAAGCCTGACTGGACCTTCTCCTAACCTTATAATGCACAAAATTGTATTCCCAGCATTGCAGGTAAATGAAACCAGGAGTATCAGAACAGCAAAAAAATCAATGTTTTCAGATTTAAATAAAAATTGGACAAATGTATGTTTTTACACTGATTTTGAGTTTTAAAAGTTTTTATGTGGAAATTCACTTCCCTCACGTCAGCGTGCTGCGTGCGAACTCGTTATTTAATTATATTAATTAGACAGTGTATTACTAATGTAGCTTATGTACTGTATTACATTTTTATATACAGTTTTTATCATGTTTTGAATTATTCCGTGGGATTTTTTCTGTTGTGCCTCTATTATTCGAATTTCAACCACATTAACCTATATATTTCAAACTCTCAATATTTCTAACTTCCTTTAGTTCGAAATAAATTGGCTGTCCCCTTAATTTCGAATAAGTGAGGTTTTACTACACTATTCTCGATGTTATTGTGGCTAGGATGAAAGTAAGATCTTAAATTGTCTTTATTTGCCTTTCTGCGTTTTAACGTTAATAATTAAATGTGATATTATCCGTATCATTTACCCCACAGAAAAATCTTTATAGCCAAGTGATGCAACGTAATCATTGCAAAATAGTATATTTCGTCACTAGGATCAAAAGTGGATCTTTTTAATACGAGCTCCAGTTTAACTGCCGAGGCGAAGCCGAGGCTGGGAAATGAGCGAGTATTAAAAAGACACTTTTGATCCGAGTGACGAACTATATTTTTCGTCATACTGCCAAAAAACTTAAGGTTAAATAAAAACAAAAGTAAAATTTACGTACTGTGTCTTCATAACCTCAAATGTTTCTTTCAGCTTGTCTCTTGAAACAATCAGCTGTTGCACATGCATAACTTCGGTTCATTCAGATCTATCGGTTGTCGAGTCGATCACTTCAAACCAATCATTGTGGTTCGAATCAATCGGTTGTTCTTCAAAACAAACATTCGATTTGGGCACGGTTGTCATGGAAATATGATAACCCTAAATTTACCTTGAATTCCTTTTATTTATAACCTTTATTTATACGCTACTAAACTTCGTCCATCGTGTCACTCACAGTTGTCATTCACCAGTGGTGTACGGGAAACGAACGCAAAAATAATAACAATACAACAATGAATGTTTCGATTATTTATAATCGAATGAATTTTAATCGATTTATGACGACCTCGAGTCAAAAGTATCATCAACAATGATCTTTTTAGTACTAGTAAGATAATGATCATCAAAACATATGTTATTATCCAAAGACTAAAAAGAAGAACTTTTTAATCTCAACGCATTTGTCAAAAACAGTTGTTTTTGAAGCAGTATGACGAAAAAATATTTATTGTAAGTAATCATGAGCGTTACCGAGGGCCGCATGGTTTCAGTTTGGGGGTACGATAATTAATGGGGCGCATTTAATTAATTAATTAATGGGTACGATAATTAGATCACCAACGCACACTTAAACGGCATTTTATGGAAGGCATTTAACCCTATACTGATGCTGGGTTTTAGAATTTCAAAAGGTCAAAGGTCTTAAGTTGTAGCACAGAGAAACGAATCTATAGATTCCTTTGTCTGTGGTTGTAGTTTGAAAAATTCCATTTTTGTACATTTAAAAGGGCTTAAATGCAGCTAAAAAAAAAATAATCAAGAGTGCCACGAGTGAGTGTGTTTAGATATATCAGAAGAAATGTTTTCTTCTTTCGCATTAAACTTTAAATTTTATTAAAGTGTTTAATACAATTATCCGCTGTAAAGTGAGATATGCAAACCATTACATTATATTACACTGCGCAGCAGGGGCAGACCGGAGAGCTAATGTTTATTTTTCTCTAAAGTTATTTTAGCATAGGTTATTTTCTTTTCCACGGAATCGTGTAGGCCTTAACTATACGCATTGCAGTTTTAGGCCAAATAGCTTAACTGCTGCACCGGACCGCTCGCGCCCGAGAGTAGAATCATTGACTATAAATATGAATATTTATTATATTTATAGTCAATGGTAGGACTGAATTGTGGGGTCGGCCGAGTCTAAGGTCACGGCAGAAACTGAAGCAAACAGCGGCAGCCTTTAACGTAGGAAAAATGTTAGGCTTGTCCACTTGAGTTTTTGGCCAGTGCATTTTTGTTTGTGCCAAATGGTTAGTAGAGTTTTCCTGAATAAATATTGGAATGTTTAGTACTAAAATTAATTGTACTTTTTATTAATTATGCTGTAAAAGCAAGGACGACTTAAAAGGTTTGTTTAACAATATGGAAGATCACTTACTTAGATTAGACTAGAAGCCAAAGACAGTTTTTGCGACTTAGTAGACTACATATTTTAGTTTTTTTTTATAATCACCTTCATCCCTTCAAATGTTTGTATACAAACTAGATTCTTAGTTTTGAATCTATATGAAAATCGTTACTCTATGGTGGTATCACTGCCGAGAAATGAACACTGGAAAATAATTGATGAGCTTAGGTCACAATCAGAGATGGTGGTCTTATTATGGACCACACACGAAGCTGCAGGGGGAGGGGGACATCACATATTTAATTCCAACGTGAATTCCGGGCTGAGTCTTTTCCTGTCTGAGACAATTTCGCACTTCCGAAAAGAGAATGAAATACCCCCCGTCGCAGCAAACCTGCGTACTCAGCGAATTTCCAATGCATTGATATGTTTCTCACTAGTACATAAAGACACTCACCAATTTTGACAAAAATACATTCATAAATAAGTTATTTAATACATTTTATTTATTCCCCATAAGAATAACATTAGGACTGAGTACGCAGGTTTGCTGCAACGAGGAAGATAAGAAATGATTTTTTATGCAATTATCAATATAACTGAACCAGGTGAAGCTACTTACCATGTTTTATTAATTTATGTTCATAATTAAGGGAGATATAAAACTTTACTTATTCTCCATAAGAATAGCATTAGGGCTGAGTATGCAGGTTAGCTGCTACGGGGACAATCAACAAAACATTTATTTTTTGTGCAATTATCAATATACCAGTACAACATGAAGCCACATACCAAATTTCATCAATATACATTAATAAATAATCAAGATATCCAATTTTATTTATTCTCCATAAGGATAACATTGGACAACGTACTGTGTTTAGCACTTTGAATATCTCTGCAACGGTTTGACGTAGAATCACAATTTAAACACCAAAATGATTGTTTTGTGGAGCTGAAGTGATTGGTAAAAGAAAATGTGAAGTTTAAAGTAAAATTAACTGAGGAAAAGCCAAAAACCTTTTTCCCATAAGATTAACATGGGAGATTTTATGAGCATGTTTTTTGGATTTTTTCCGCAACCACTTAACCTAGGTTAATAATTCAAAATACCATATTATTTGTTTTTTTAAGCTCTATAACATGGTCTAAACTAAAATTAAGTGTTTTAAAAATTTTAGGGTAAAAAATGCAAAAAACTGATTTTTGGAAAATTTAAAACCCCCATAAACCCCCCTTCCCATGGTCCGATTTTTCTGGTTTTCGAACTTAAAGTCAAAAATGTCAGTCTACACATTTGAGCCAAATTTCATCGAAATCGGACGTTTTTTACTCAAGTTATCGCATTCACGGACACATATATATATATATATATATATATATATATATATATATATATATATATATATACATATGTATAAATTTGAACGAATAGTGTTTTGGACATCTGGGGACATCAAAACAAAAAGTTATCATGGTCTCGGGCTTAAGTCTTACCATGAGACCTACGGTAATAGCTTCTTCCCTATAGGGGAAATTCGCTAAAATCAAAAGGGCTATATAAAACGTTTGTATTTTCAAAATGGTAAAATTTACACAGTTCGGAAGCACTTGGAAAATACTATTGTTTTACTGACATTACATTGTGCATAACAAGTTAAATCCAGCAATAAAAATAATAAAACGATAAAGAAATTTGTATTGTTAATATGTAACGCCTGCAATTCTCCAGACGTTGTCGACCTTACATCGGCGATGCGGATAGCATTGGCTCATATGCAGGCTTTGGGGCTAAAACTGAAAAGTCACCACGATGTGGAGAAAACAACAACACATGCTCAAATACCTTTAGGGAAATACAAACTTGTATTGTACATTTAATTATGTACATTAAGACGCAATAAGGCAAGTTATATTTAATAGTTAAAATAAACCGTTATTGTAAGTGCATGATGACGAATATAACTGCAAAACGTCCCTATATAATATTGAATACAACTGATTTACAGATGTGCAAGTTAGGGTTGTGGCAATTAAAAATATATGTTCGGTTTGATTTAATTATTTTTCTCCTGAGCTATTTTTATAATGATTTGTGAATCTTTCCTATAGACGTGTAAACGTTTTATACTTGTCAATAGTTAAAACATTCCCATAACAATAGAAATTCCGCGAGAATCCTTGGGGCATGTTTGTCAAGTTTACTAAAGTAGAAAATGTGTAAATAGTTTGACTAATGAAAACTATTCATATTTATATATTATACAAATAATAGCGTGTAGGCGTGTAGTAGGGACGTGTAACCATTTATACATATATAAAGCCACTAAACGTATAGCGGCAATCTTGCACATCAAAAATGCGACATAAGTTAGTGTAATAGATTTCACTTGTCCAAAAGATGACGAAAAAAATATGGTACAACACATATAAATCACTAACTCACGTGAAAAAATCAAGGTTTTTGGAAATTTTTCACAATAAGGTTTTGGCAAACTCAAGGACAACAACAAAATAAATATCATACTCTTTAACAATAAAATTAGTGAGATATCTGTTTTGAATTTAAATATAATACTTCTGTTGACGTGATGCATATCAAATGACGTTTAAAGCAGTTAAGTTAAGCCATAACTCCTGCACAAAGCCTGCAAGAAGTTATCCCGGGCGCTTAACTTGCATAATGAACGAGCAACTTGGTATATCGCACTACGTCTTTGAAATATGGAAGTCAAGATCATATGCAGAAAGGAAACAATCAAAAATGTTTATAAAGTACATTAATAATGTAAAACAGTAATGCAAAAATGTAAAAATACCCTCGTAGCAGCAAACTTGCATATCAAGAGTTGTTTTTCTCGTAGGATATGTATATGTACCACTAGCACATTAAGCAACTTATCAATTTTTGTAAGCCAGTGAAAATGGGATGATACAATACCCCCGTCGCAGCAAACCTGCGTACTCGGCGAATTTCCAATGCATAATATACGTCTTAATACCACATGAAGCCACATACCAAGTTTCATTAAAATATATTCACATATAAGCGATTTTAATTATTCTCCATAAGAATAACATTGGTAATGAGTACGTAGGCTTGCTGAAACAAGGAACACAAAAAATTGTTTTTAAATAATTATCAATATAACTCAGCCAAGTGAAGCTACATACCAAGTTTTATTAATTTATGTTCATAATTAAGGGAGTCATTACATTTGACTTATTCTCCATAAGAATAACATGGGGGCTGAGTATGCAAGTTTGATGCTACGGGAATAATCAACAAAAAATTAATCTTTTGTGAAAATACAGTATCACGCAGGTTTGCTGCTACGGGAAAAATCAACAGAAAATCGATCTTTTGTGAAAATCAATATACCAGTACTACATGAAGCCACATACCAAATTTCATCAACATACATTCATAAATAATCGAGATATCAAATTTTATTTATTCTCCATAAGGATAACATTGGACAACGTACTGTGTTTAGCACTTTGAATATCTCTGCAACGGTTGGGCGTAAAATCACAATTTAAACATCAAAATTGTTGTTTTGTGGAACTGAACATATTGGTAAAAGCAAATGTGAAATTTACATGAAAATAAACTGAGGAAAAGCCAAAACATTTTTCCCATAAGATTAACATGGGAGATTTTATGAGTAGGTTTTTGGATTTTATCCGCAACCACTAGACCCAGGTTAATAATTCAAAATATTATATTATTTGTTTTTTAAGCTCTACAACATGGTCAAAACCAAAATTAAGTTTTTTAAAAATTTTAGGGTGAACAATGAAAAAAACTTATTTTTGGACAATTTAAAACCCCCATAAACCCCCCTTCCCTTGGTCCGATTTTTCTGGTTTTCGAACCTAGTCATGAATGTTATTTTACATGTTTGAGCCAAATTTCATCAAAATCGGAAGTTTTTTACTCAAGTTATCGTGTTAACGGACACAAACACACACACACACACACACACACACACACACACACACACACACACACACACACACACACACACACACACTATATATATATAGTCCCCAGATGCTAAAAACACTATTCGTTCAAATTTAGATATATGTATATATATTATATATATATATATATATATATATACACATATATTTAAATTTGAACGAATAGTGTTTTTAGCATCTGGGGACCTCAAAACAAAAAGTTATCATGGTCTCGGGCTTAAGTCTTACCATGAGACCTACGGTAATAGCTTCTTTCCTATAGGGGAAATTCGCTAAAACGTCTTATAATAACAAAATCTATCTACCCTTACACCGGAATCACTCACAAGTCGGTAATCATAGATATAACAAATGGTAAAAGGCTATTGATCATCAGGCCCAATAGGATTATCTCATAAGACGCTTTTATTGACATACCGTAATCATAACATGGCAGGTTACACACCATTGTAAAAGGGAGAAATAAGGTTGTATTTTGTATTTGCTGGAACGAAGACTAGAAAAACGGGTTTTTATGTAAATACCAATAAACCGCAACCAGATAAAGCCACGTACAAAGTTTTTTAAAGTTAACGTTCTTTCAGATTGGCTTACACATATATACATATTTTAAAACTCGAACGAATTATATTTTGGCATCTTTGGACCACAAAACAAAGCAATATCATGGTCCCAGATCTAAGTCTTACCATGCCGCTACTACGGTAATAGCTTCTTCCCTATAGAATTTTCCAAAAATATGCAAAAAAATAAATTTCATAATATTATAGTGAAATGTTTTGAGATTGTCAATCTGGTAAGATTCATGGTAAACCATTGGTGCTTTCATCATTTAAATCATGCATTTTAAGAACTGGTCGACTGGTAACAAGACCACCCTACACCTCATCAACAGGTTTGTTATGATGACTGACTATACAAGTATGAACATTCAAATAATCTACAAAACCCCATTAAGACTTAGGGACCATTAGCATATTACGTAATACACATAAGAGTGGGAGGGGGTACGACATAGCATTACGCTGCGTTATATGGGTAAGAGGGGTGTCTGGTTCTGCGTTACGTAACTCACTCATTTTAAATATGTTAGGAAAATATTCGTAAATTTCTTTACTATTTGTTATGTATTTTGATGTTTAGTCAAATTTGACACTAAAAGTTTCTTTTGAATTATGATTGTTGTTTTTGTTACGGGAAATTTGCAGATGGGATAGTTTATTTTAGTTGAATTGAATATTGAATTGAATCTTGAAAATATTACTTAATGTAGGACGTTTATATATCACTTATATTGGTTTAACCTTATCATTATCGTTTTACTATTTTGGGGGTTTGTCACAAAATAATACTTTGTCAGTTAAAATGTTTGTATGTTTTTATTATTTAACTAATTTGTTAATAATGGTACATCATGCTTGTAATAATAATTACAAACGATGTCTCATTAAAACCTCTGAAAAATGATTTTTGCATTATTTAAGCTTTCTAATACTTATTATGATTAACATACGAAACACATACTCATACTCAAACTAATCAGTCAACATTGATAATTCTCGATGGATCTTATTCCGTGGGATAATTAAATTGCTGAAAAATATTTGTGGATGTGAAATAATAAATTTCAGAATAATGCGATATTGTTCAAATTAAAAGTATTGGCCAAAGAGCCTCATGAAAAAATATTTTTATAATTTTCTTTCAAGATAAATTGCATGTTAGCTAGAAATAAGGCCAAATTGTTCCCATAAGAAAAGCATGGATATTTTAAAAGGAATTACATTTCTATATGTGGTTTAAGCGTCTGGTTTGTTCAATTATTACCATTAAATCTAGTCCTTATATATAATTAACTAAGTGACTCTTAATTGAAATATGAAATAAAACGTTCGAGTAAAGCTTTATTTCCACCTTGTTCTCCGCATAACCGTAATCAAATTAATTATTCGTATAGGAGAGTAAAAGCCCTTATTCAAGTTCCCAGATACAACCACATCAAACACCAACCAATGTTGAGAGCCAAATCCCGCGATAAGTAATGGGGGCGATTGTGAGTGGCAGCCACAGCACCACCACATATATTCTCTTGCTAATCTTTCAGAAGAATGTCAGTTTTTGTTAACCCTTTAAATACTTAAAAATGCAAATAGTTTTTTCTCAGGCTTAAATGTATAATTTATCTAAATAAAACTACAGTTTTATCTCTGAATCGTTCATAATATTGAAACTTTTGTTACTTTGAAGTTTTATCCATTAAGAAACTTTTAATCGGTGTAAGAAAATGTTCTCTCTCATGGAACAATCGTGTTTTTTTAAAGTTTTTACAGCTAAATGGCTATTTAATAAAGCTTAATTTTTACTTTCATATGCATATACTATTTTAGGATACATAACAATTAGTCTCTTTGTTCAATATTCTGTCAAAGTCCCTAAATTCACGTTATAGGATTATTGTATTCTCTCTGTTACTACAAAAGTGTACCACTGATTACCTCATATCACTCATTTAATCAGCTGATCAGGTTTTATCACGGAATTCTCGATCAAATAACATGCCGTCATTACAATCCCTTGCAACAAACGAGCCATCATTACAATCCTGTAAACGAACGGGCATCATTACAGTTCCTTGCAACGAACGAGCATCATTGCAGTCCCTTGCAACGAACGAGCCATCATTACAGTCCCTTGCAACAAACGAGCCATCATTACAATCCCACGCTGCCGTGTAACTAGTACAATCATGAGTGGATATAACAAGAGTTTAGTAAATGTCTTGGATGTAAATAAAAATACGTCTTGGATGAGTATTACGTCCGGATGATTAGCATTAAATACCGTATGGATAAACGATTCTAAATTTTGTTAATATAATACGATATCTCCCAAAATAGGGAAAGTGATTCAGTATTTCGCTACATTAATAGTAAAAAATATCAGAAAAATCTACTACAACGTATAAAGTTATTGTTGACATTTTAAACGGTATTTACCAATTTACAACAAATACTATAACGAGAGAATACGAGAGAATAGTATAGCGAATTCATTTTTTGTTTTAATAATTTGACACTTTTTTGATAATTGTCATACAAAATAAATTAACAAAAATATGGTCGAAAAGTAAATTTCTAGGAGATTATGTCTATTGTTCGATGAATTTAATTATAAGTGACAATTTCATTATAGCCTATTTAAAAATACAATTTCAGTTTACCTAATTTGTTATTTGTTATTTAAATATTGTAGCGTTTTATACTTTTTAATCAAAAAGCATTTAAGGGTTCAAAATTAATCAGTTTAATCAATTTATAAGGGTTATCTACCTACACTTGGATTCTTGGGTACTACTTTACATTATACTTAAATGGGCCACTTTTTTGAGATTACTCAATTAAGTGGAAAATGTTTTTTTTAACTGATTCAGATCTGAGTAACCTCAATCAGACAAAGATTCTGAGTATTGTACGATGGTGATTCTGAGTATTGTGCGGTGGTGATTCTGAGTATTGTACGATGGTGATTCTGAGTATTGTACGATGGTGACTCTGAGTATTGTACGATGGTGATTCTGAGTATTGTACGATGGTGATTCTGAGTATTGTACGGTGGTGATTCTGAGTATTGTACGATGGTGATTCTAAGTATTGTACGATGGTGATTCTAAGTATTTACGATGGTGATTCTGAGTATTGTACGATGGTGATTCTAAGTATTTACGATGGTGATTCTGAGTATTGTACGATGGTGATTCTAAGTATTTACGATGGTGATTCTGAGTATTGTACGATGGTGATTCTGAGTATTGTACGATGGTGATTCTGAGTATTGTACGATGGTGATTCTGAGTATTGTACGATGGTGATTCTGAGTATTGTACGATGGTGATTCTGAGTATTGTACGATGGTGATTCTGAGTATTGTACGATGGTGATTCTGAGTATTGTACGATGGTGATTCTGAGTATTGTACGGTGGTGATTCTGAGTATTGTACGGTGGTGATTCTGAGTATTGTACGATGGTGATTCTGAGTATTGTACGATGGTGATTCTGAGTATTGTACGATGGTGACTCTGAATATTGTACGATGGTGATCCTGAGTATTGTACGATGGTGATTCTGAGTATTGTACGATGGTGATTCTGAGTATTGTACGGTGGTGATTCTGGGTATTGTACGATGGTGATTCTGGGTATTGTACGGTGGTGATTCTGAGTATTGTACTATGGTGATTCTGGGTATTGTACGATGGTGATTCTGAGTATTGTTCGATGGTGATTCTAAGTATTTACGATGGTGATTCTGAATATTGTACGATGGTGATTCTGGGTATTGTACGATGGTGATTCTGGGTATTGTACGGTGGTGATTCTGAGTATTGTACTATGGTGATTCTGGGTATTGTACGATGGTGATTCTGAGTATTGTTCGATGGTGATTCTAAGTATTTACGATGGTGATTCTGAGTATTGTACGATGGTGATTCTGAGTATTGTACGGTGGTGATTCTGGGTATTGTACGATGGTGATTCTGGGTATTGTACGGTGGTGATTCTGAGTATTGTACTATGGTGATTCTGGGTATTGTACGATGGTGATTCTGAGTATTGTTCGATGGTGATTCTAAGTATTTACGATGGTGATTCTGAGTATTGTACGGTGGTGATTCTGAGTATTGTACGGTGGTGATTCTGGGTATTGTACGATGGTGATTCTGGGTATTGTACGGTGGTGATTCTGAGTATTGTACTATGGTGATTCTGGGTATTGTACGATGGTGATTCTGAGTATTGTTCGATGGTGATTCTAAGTATTTACGATGGTGATTCTGAGTATTGTACGGTGGTGATTCTGAGTATTGTACGATGGTGATTCTGAGTATTGTACGATGGTGATTCTGAGTATTGTACGATGGTGATTCTGAGTATTGTACGGTGGTGATTCTGAGTATTGTACGATGGTGATTCTAAGTATTGTACGATGGTGATTCTAAGTATTTACGATGGTGATTCTGAGTATTGTACGATGGTGATTCTGGGTATTGTACGATGGTGACTCTGAATATTGTACGATGGTGATCCTGAGTATTGTACGATGGTGATTCTGAGTATTGTACGATGGTGATTCTGAGTATTGTACGATGGTGATTCTGAGTATTGTACGGTGGTGATTCTGAGTATTGTACGACGGTGATTCTGAGTATTGTACGTTGGATTCTGAGTATTGTACGGTGGTGATTCTGAGTATTGTACGATGGTGATTCTGAGTATTGTACGATGGTGATTCTGAGTATTGTACGATGGTGATTCTGAGTACTGTACCATGGTGATTCTGAGTATTGTACGATGGTGATTCTGAGTATTGTACGATGGTGATTCTGAGTATTGTACGATGGTGACACTGAATATTGTACGATGGTGATCCTGAGTATTGTACGATGGTGATTCTGAGTATTGTACGATGGTGATTCTGAGTATTGTACGGTGGTGATTCTGGGTATTGTACGATGGTGATTCTGGGTATTGTACTATGGTGATTCTGAGTATTGTACGGTGGTCATTCTGAGTATTGTACGATGGTGATTCTGAGTATTGTACGATGGTGATTCTGAGTATTGTACGATGGTGACTCTGAATATTGTACGATGGTGATCCTGAGTATTGTACGATGGTGATTCTGAGTATTGTACGATGGTGATTCTGAGTATTGTACGGTGGTGATTCTGAGTATTGTACGGTGGTGATTCTGGGTATTGTACGATGGTGATTCTGGGTATTGTACGGTGGTGATTCTGAGTATTGTACTATGGTGATTCTGGGTATTGTACGATGGTGATTCCGAGTATTGTTCGATGGTGATTCTAAGTATTTACGATGGTGATTCTGAGTATTGTACGATGGTGATTCTGAGTATTGTACGATGGTGATTCTGGGTATTGTACGATGGTGACTCTGAATATTGTACGATGGTGATCCTGAGTATTGTACGATGGTGATTCTGAGTATTGTACGATGGTGATTCTGAGTATTGTACGATGGTGATTCTGAGTATTGTACGATGGTGATTCTGAGTATTGTACGATGGTGATTCTGAGTATTGTACGATGGTGACTCTGAATATTGTACGATGGTGATCCTGAGTATTGTACGATGGTGATTCTGAGTATTGTACGATGGTGATTCTGAGTATTGTACGGTGGTGATTCTGGGTATTGTACGATGGTGATTCTGGGTATTGTACGGTGGTGATTCTGAGTATTGTACTATGGTGATTCTGGGTATTGTACGATGGTGATTCTGAGTACTGTACCATGGTGATTCTGAGTATTGTACGATGGTGATTCTGAGTATTGTACGATGGTGATTCTGAGTATTGTACTATGGTGATTCTGGGTATTGTACGATGGTGATTCTGAGTATTGTACGATGGTGACTCTGAATATTGTACGATGGTGATCCTGAGTATTGTACGATGGTGATTCTGAGTATTGTACCATGGTGATTCTGAGTATTGTACGATGGTGATTCTGAGTATTGTACGATGGTGACTCTGAGTATTGTACGGTGGTGATTCTGAGTATTGTACTATGGTGACTCTGAGTATTGTACGATGGTGATTCTGAGTATTGTACGGTGGTGATTCTGGGTATTGTACGATGGTGATTCTGGGTATTGTACGGTGGTGATTCTGAGTATTGTACTATGGTGATTCTGGGTATTGTACGATGGTGATTCTGAGTACTGTCCATGGTGATTCTGAGTATTGTACGATGGTGATTCTGAGTATTGTACCATGGTGATTCTGGGTATTGTACGATGGTGATTCTGAGTATTGTACCATGGTGATTCTGGGTATTGTACGATGGTGATTCTGAGTATTGTACGATGGTGATTCTGAGTATTGTACGATGGTGATTCTGAGTATTGTACGATGGTGATTCTGAGTATTGTACGATGGTGATTCTGAGTATTGTACGATGGTGATTCTGAGTATTGTACGATGGTGATTCTGAGTATTGTACGATGGTGATTCTGAGTATTGTACGATGGTGATTCTGAGTATTGTACGATGGTGACTCTGAATATTGTACGATGGTGATCCTGAGTATTGTACGATGGTGATTCTGAGTATTGTACGATGGTGATTCTGAGTATTGTACGGTGGTGATTCTGAGTATTGTACGGTGGTGATTCTGGGTATTGTACGTTGGTGATTCTGGGTATTGTACGGTGGTGATTCTGAGTATTGTACTATGGTGATTCTGGGTATTGTACGATGGTGATTCTGAGTATTGTTCGATGGTGATTCTAAGTATTTACGATGGTGATTCTGAGTATTGTACGATGGTGATTCTGAGTATTGTACGATGGTGATTCTGGGTATTGTACGATGGTGACTCTGAATATTGTACGATGGTGATCCTGAGTATTGTACGATGGTGATTCTGAGTATTGTACGATGGTGATTCTGAGTATTGTACGATGGTGATTCTGAGTATTGTACGGTGGTGATTCTGAGTATTGTACGACGGTGATTCTGAGTATTGTACGTTGGATTCTGAGTATTGTACGGTGGTGATTCTGAGTATTGTACGATGGTGATTCTGAGTATTGTACGATGGTGATTCTGAGTATTGTACGATGGTGATTCTGAGTACTGTACCATGGTGATTCTGAGTATTGTACGATGGTGATTCTGAGTATTGTACGATGGTGATTCTGAGTATTGTACGATGGTGATTCTGAGTATTGTACGTTGGTGATTCTGAGTATTGTACGATGGTGACTCTGAATATTGTACGATGGTGATTCTGAGTATTGTACGATGGTGATTCTGAGTATTGTACGATGGTGATTCGAGTCACAATCGTATATTACTCACAATCGTTGGCGGATTAAAGGTTTGTAACCTGGTGTACAGTTAATATATCATACAGTTCTCACGGTTAGTACTTAGCGTCTTGGTAAATAGAAATTAATTATTTTGTTATATTTTTATCATACACTTAATATTACTAAAACAACTGTCTGCTAAAACTGCTAGGAATCGTAACGACATGAAGTATATTTGTGTTACAAATATCATATTTTGGATATAAGCCATTTCTATTGAATATTTCCTTAATATTATTATTAGCAGCCCTATAATAATAAACTAGAATTTCTCATGCGCATCCCGTTTTGGGAAGCGAGAATAGTAAATAGGTAAATAGTAATGAAAACAATTACAGTCTGTAGTTAGAAATAATCCCTATAACGGCTGTTTATTTAATTTAATTGAACTATGAAAAAAACACACTTGACATAAACCAAACAAAAGTCCACTCCATATGAACAAAATGTTAACTTGGAAGTCCTGTGGAGCAGAGCCCTGAGCCCTAAATCGAATATTTAAAGCCCTTTTGCACATCTGCACATCTAGATGAGCGTTTTAGTCCATAATATGTGGGGTTAAATCTATAAAAGCCTTATTGTTTACAAAGTTTGCATTTAGCGTATTATTAATATACATATAAAATTACGATCAACAAATTTAAATAAAAATAAAATGCGATTTATATTACGACGATAAAAATAAATTACGATTTAAATAAATAAAAATAAAAAATAACAACATTAATCTACGACGCTTTTTAATGTGCATAAATTGAATGATTCAACTAAGCTTTCAAAGTACCGAAAAAATGTGGCATTAATTATGACTAGCAGGGGAAGTACAAAATAAAACACAAAGCTGCAAACACATATTAGGTAGTATTAATAAAAACAAAATATATTAAATATATGACAACATAACATTATGACATAAAGTTTACACATAAAATATTTAGCATAGTTATAAATTCATTGGTTGTTATATCAATTTCCAAAGTTCATACTTTTTTTGACTACGTTGAAAACTTACAACAAATACATTTTTCGACTCACTGGAATCCATTCATCAATCCATTTTGTCGTAGGTTTGGTTAGTACACTAAATTATAATACTGAACCACAGTCACATTAGGTGTATCATACATTCTAAAAGATTGTTGTCATCTATAACTCAAAGGAGAAAAATATACTCATGAAATAAGGTTTTTAGTTGTTCAAAAACATTTGTTCTAATATAGAAAAGTACAACTTAAAAAGGCCATATATGCAAAATGTACAAAGAAAAAAGCCTATATAAGTTTGATTATTTTGGGGACTAAAATAGGGAATAATGAATCAGTTTTTTTTATAAACAATAATATATAGTAGTAAATACACATTTTTAATTTGAGAGAGGAAACAATATGGGAAAAGACAGATGATTAATAATAATCAGAAGAAATATACATACATATATATCTATATACAAAATAGATATACATGTTATTTTATAAATAATTTTATAGATGTAGATAAGCATAAACCCGAATCTGATACCAGTGCTCTCTTTTTATTTTGTACCTTTTTCCCCAAAACACTGAACACTAATCAATCATAAATATTGTATCCTCAATATATTATTAAAGTCTACCTAATCAGTAATTTGTTTAGACCAGTACATCTAAAGCAGCACACTCTTTGTAACATAACATATTATAACCTCGTACTAATTCAGAGCAAAATCAATCAATACTTTAAACACCTGTATCTTATAAATTTAATAAATGCGAACTGCTCACTTACTCATCCTCGTAATACGTTTTTTGAAAACAACCCTAGAATATAACAATATCAATCTATATTTGTAAAAATACCGTTATTATTACGTATTTTTAGCTCCAATCTAAATATTCAGCGCCACGTTATTTACCCTATTAGCGCTCCCCTTGCTACACTTAAAGTGACTAATAGGGGCGGTTACTGGCGGCTTTCCAACCTAGTTAAATGCTTTTAATAACAATATAAGTTCCTAACCTAGTAAAAGTGTTATCGGAGCTGCATAAAGTATACAGGCCTTAAACTACATGAACCGATAAGGTTACAATAGAAAGTTGTCTAATGTAACTTACAAACCAGACATCCATCCAGGTATGTGTATGTGAGTACGGAAGGTAGTTTAAGATGCAGTAATTACACAAATTAAAAAATATACACACTTAGCTAAGAAACCTTAGTTTTTAAATGATTTGGTTTAAAGGTTATTGTAGAACAAACTTGTGAATGGCAAACAACTGAAATAATATATGTTTAGTTCAGTTGAGTTGTATAAGCTTAAAAACAAAAATAGCTGTATTGAAGGTTTCTATAAGAATTAAAGAAAAATACCATCAGATATGCTTGTATGGTTATAGGTGTATATAACTACTTATATATATATATATATATAGGTATTTTAAAATCTTTCCATAAGTGTAAACGGCACTGTAAAGGTGTAAAACCCGTAAGAAAAAAGCATACGTGAAGCCAAATATTTACGATTGACTCTAATTTTCCAACAATTATCGTCTTATTATAATTATAAACAAAACAAACAAAGTATACATAACATTCGATAATTATCTGTTTTCCACTAATCTTTCCATGATAGTAAAAAGTAGTTTTATTTTCCATCATCTGTTCTTAACCAAATGTGTAAATGACGTATGATATATTTGTAGCTAATTTACCACTATAGGGAAGAAGCTGTTAAATGGGAAAAGTTAGCCTGATCCGATGACAACCTATCGCTTTGAGGTACGTGTTGTACATTGTCCAATTTTATTCTTATGAAAAAAGTAAAACTTCAGATTTCGCTTAATTATAAGCATAAATTTGTAGAACTTATTAAGTGGCTTCATGTGGTTGTGGTTTATTTGTATTTGCATTTAAAAGAAATATTTTTGTAGTCCCTGTGGCAGAAAACCTGCGTACTCGGCTTTAATGTTATAATAGAGAATTTATAAAATTGTATACCTCATGTATGAACTTATATCGGTAAAACTTAGTATGTTGCTTTTTTGGTTGTGACCCATTGAAATTTGCATAAGACCCCCATTGATATGGCCGTTTTGGAGCAAACTTGCAAATTCAGTCCTAATGTCGTTCTCATGTGGGATAAATTAAAGTCATATTTCGAAATTGCATTGGTGAAGTCGCATTGGTCCAAATATACAAATTTCACAGCTTTATATGCTAATCTATATTATGATTACAATTGTCTACTGAAATTATAGTATCATCTTAGACACTTACGATTTCAATCCAATAATACGTTATAAAAGCCCATTTTTAATGTCGCAATGTTTTCAGACTAACACAATCCAGAGTGATGGATTGTGCATTGTCAAGTGGTTTGAAAAAATAGGGTCAGTTTACTTGAATACGATTTGTCACCACGATTTAGCAGGACACTACATCTATTGTGCTGGAGTGTCCATTTGGTCTATTGTGTACCTAACTCTGCCAACCCTGGGCGACAAAGTAATCTTTACGTCTACCACCTTCATATTGATTGTCGACTGCGATACCGATATTTTGTTTATATGCTTCTTTTTATCAATACGATTACAAACAACATGCTATTCTTTCGAGATATTTTTCATTTCTAAATAAATTTGTTAGCATTCAATTTGGTAAGTATATTAGATGTGGTTAATATTAGAAATTGGTTTGTGGTCGTAGATGAATAAAAGTGACTTATTTGTGTTAAGATGAGTGTTGTATATTAAGCTTCTTAAAAATATACTAGTATATTTCCTTAATTACTAGTATATTTTTACTAGTAAAAATACCTTAATTATTAGTGGTGGCATTTTGTATTAAAGATTTTAGAGGACAACGGTCCAAACCTCACAAATTCATGTGGGTGTCCCGGGAATCGAACCCGTGAACTCTCGCACTGAAAACAAGACTATCGTTAGGATTAGTAATTCAGTGATATCCGATTGATGTTAAGATAATTCGGTTGACAAAGGCCTACAACTAAATATGAAAAAATCCTTGCAGTTATACACATATAAAGTAGTAACTAGATTTAAGTTATTTCAGTTTTAACTAACTTAGTTTTTACTTCGTACTTGAAAGCAAGTAACTAGTTTAGTAAGGTTGCAAAAGATGGAACACGAGATGAGGAATACAAGCAATTAACCATTCTTACAAACATGAAAGGACAGTGTTTGCTAATTAAAATAAGTAATGTGCAAAAATTCAGCACTTCAACATTGTTAGAACTGGAGACTGGATTATTTTGACCTATTAGAGAGCGAGTTAAACGTACTTTTATTTATAACGAGGATGCACTTGCACTATTGCTATATGGTTTAAAATTTAGTTTTAACGTGTTGAAACAAGTTAATATTCTAGCAGGCAATTTCTGGTCAAAAATCATAAACATTGGATACAAACTAGAAGTTCAGCTAAACATCTGGTATTTTTGGAGTCTGAAACGAAGACTTAAAATCTAGAAAAGGTTTTTGAGAAGACACTCAAAGGGCAAACCAGAATGAGAACGATTTTACATTATTATGACCTTAAAGTATGTTTTAAATAATAATAATAATAATTTTTTTGGGAGGAGGAGGAAATGCATTATGCACACCGGCAGCTACTGGTAGTGTGGGACTCTCACCCACTAAAACTCCCCCTAGGCACCGAGGGACAAGCCTGGAACCGATTGGAACATAATCAAGGATAGGTCACTTGTCGTTAGTCCGTTAGGGACTACTCAGAGGGCTGAACGTCAATCAAACCGGTACAGATTGGACTTCTTCACCTTCAGTAGGGCCTCTACGAAGCGCATCACGCGGTTCCAGGGTTTATCCCCACGGAGCATTGTCTCCACGACTGTGCGTGGATCCAGAGGACCGACTTCAGACACCACACACGCTCGGAGGTATGCCACCTGCCGCAGGCAAAGATCCTGCTCCTGCTCGCTGAACGCGCAACAGCTGGTATCGGAAGCATTTCTTACTGAGAGCATGAGCCCAAACCTCGGCTCCGTTCATGAGGACGGAATTGACTGAAGACATAAGCATTTGGGACTTGCTGGAACGTGGTCCGCAGATGTTGGACATTAGCCTACCGAGGGAAGCCACTCCCTTGGCGGCTTTATCGGTGGTGCGCTGGATATGCTCGCCGAAGCTCATCTTACAGTCTATCATCACTCCCAAGTACTTCGGAGCAGGCTTTGACTCCATCTCGAGGTCTCCAATTCGCATCGAGATGATCGTCCCGATCCGTTTCTTGGTTAGAACCACGATCTCTGTCTTGAGAGCATACCTCCTGAATGGCGTCAATCGTCGAATGACCTGACCTGAAGCCGTGTTGCTGTGGTGAGAGGTCACCGGCCAAAACAATGTTGTCGGGAGTGATTACCACGCCAATCTCGGACGAGAGAGAGACTCGGTGGGCGTGCCACCTATCACCAGTGGAAGAATGTGTGCTTGGCTGTGTTTGTCATGCCGGGACAATACAGACAGCCCGAACTGGCAACCTTCCCCATCCTGTGCAAATAGGCTCGGAAGTACCCGTGACCCGATAAAAGCTGGGTCACAAAGTAATCGACCTCGCCATGCTGCTGTTCAACCCATGGTCGGATACCCGGAATGAGCCTGGCTGTCCATCGTCCTCGAGACTCGGCTTCCCATTCGCGTAATAATAATAATAATAATAATGATAATGATAATGACAATGATAGTGATAATGATAATGATGATGATGATGATGATGATGATGATGATGATGATGATGATGATGATGATAAAGATAATGATAATGACAATGCTAATGATAATGATAATGATAATGATGATGATGATACTGATGATGATACTGATGATGATAATGACGATGACGATGACGATGATGATGATGATGATGACAATAATATTAATAATAATAATAATAATAATAATAATAATAATAATAATAATATAATGTAATGAATGAATAGATTTTTTAACGTGGTTGCACAATTTGCACCTAATGAACAGCATATACGGAATGAACTGTGTTATTTGAGGAAAGAGTAAAACTCCACATTCTTAGGAATTTATTACATATGGAGCAGCTTATTATAAAATGGGATAATAAATGTATGAACACGAGCATTCTGTAGCCACACGCGGACACAGTGCAGATTATTGCATAAAATAACCATGCAAACCCACGTGCAAGCAGATCAACGCGCGACATACGACAAACCTAACTAACTCTCCACAGCGCAAATGCCAAACTGTTGGTTATCGATTGATGGTCTTTTAAACAAACTCTCGTGACAAATTAATCAAGTTAGAAATAAAGTTTAACATTTTAAAATCACCACCAATATGAGTTTTGCTGGTTGTGTTTGAATGTGACAAAATATTTCAAACATTCGATGAATTTGCCTGAACATCGTACTCTACAATTTCGGCTAAAATGATTCGCGAATTTTCGCAATGGGGAAAATAGATAAATATTATATGTCGCTGGGCATTCTCTTTGGTCTTTTTAAAGTTCTTGTCTACGTTGATCTCATTCTTATAATGTTGACGCTGAATCTACAAATGAAGAAACCACAGTACATATTCGAGGCAGTTCGATGCTACTCGGAAAAACACTTTCTTTACGGGATTTTTACGGGAAAAACACTTTTGATTTTTTAAAGTACGGGACAGAACATTTGTATATATTTATTAAAGTACTAATTTTGGTATCTATTCATTACTTTATTGTTGAAAAGTACTTAAATAACAAATTAGGCATACATTATTTACAATATCTGTTTTATTTATAAAACAATAGCTATTTTTATAATGAAATACGAAGGAATGTAACGTAACGGTGTACTAGGATTGACGGGGGAAAGAAGCGGGTTTCGCAATAAATCATCGGGTTTACCAAGACCAACGGGTTTCTAACCTCCCGGCTCTTTAACAACACATATTTTCATCCCTTTGTTTTTCAAACAGTTTTCTGAGTAATGTTTCTTAAACATATTCTGGTGTTCTGTAATATTTCAAACTGTAAACGTTTACAGACGATTTTTTAACTTAACGTTTACATTTATCTTTTTATTTTAGTTATAGATTTAAAATATATTAGAATTATAACTACCTCTAAATATTTTTACGAAATACATTTCACTGTTCGGTTGTAATTTGTTCACTGAACGCAAGCAGTATGTTTAATCAAATGTTTTTAAACGTAACGTAATAAGTTTACACCAAGTTGAATAGAAAGTGTAAGCGTTAATCTCTTGGGAAAGCTTTTCTCGTAATGACGGTGGTTGGGGAGAAAACCACCACTGGGTGATTTGGCAACTGGGGAGGAACGGGGACGTGCTCTCTAGGGACGTAATGTAAGGCAAAATGAAAGTAAAGTTGATAAACTAAGCAACATCAACTGGGCGTACAAACCATTTGTTGTTTAAACGCCAACTCCAAGTTTGGATGACTTTAAGTTTAAACCGCAGTACATATTCGAGAAGGCTCGACAATACTCAGAAAAATATTTTCTTTCAGGTGTTGGATGTTTTGAAATACGGTACCCACAAAGATTTTGTATATTTTTATCTACTTGTTAGTGAATTTCCTTTGGAAAGTGAACTATTAGCATGACCTGCACGGTGAAACTTAAGCCCGGGACCACCATGGAAGTTCCTAACGTGACCCCCTCAACACGTTTTGGGGGGTCGTTCAAAATGTTATATATATATATATATATATATATATATATATATATATATATAGACATATATATATATATATATATATATATATATGTGTACGCACTCTAGTGGTCGCATTTTTTGTCCGATTTACTTCAAATTTGGTAGGGACGTTCCTTTCTATAACCTGTTGGACAAGTTCGTTGGGCAAAACAATCGGAAAACTCTAAACCCATTTTTTGGGGATTAATCTTTCAAATTTTGAGTTTTTGGGCCCAAAAAGGGTCACAAAAGCCGAATATGTAAAATCAATGCATGTAAAAAGATGGAAATTAGTGAGGCAAAAGTTTTAAGCCCTCTCTCGTCATTCTAGCATAAATATTTACCGAGTTATTAAAGAAAATGCGTATCGGGTAAACACAGTACGTTGTCTTATGGGGGTTTTTCACTAGAAAAGCCTGTTATTCCTTTGTTAGAGTACTTTTATTATCCCCAGCAACCCACGCCTACTTTCAAGCCTGTCTGGACCTTCTCCTAACCTTATAATGCGTAAAATTGTATTCCCAGCTTTGCAAGTAAATGAAACCAGGAGTATCAAAACAGCCAAAAAAACAATGTTTTCAGATTTCAATAAAAATTGGACAAATGGATGTTTTTACACTGATTTTGAGTTTTACAAGTTTTTATGTGGAAATTCACTTCCCTCGCGTCAGCGTGCTGCGTGCGAACTCGTTTATCCATCTACTTATTACTCATCCTGTCAGGGAACGTCGCATCGGGCCAAGGTTGTCACAAATATACAACTCAGACTAATGAAACATTTTTTTTCATGTCGTACACTTGAGATATTGAGAGTCAGTTATAATGATTTAATGTCGATAAGATAGGGTATTAGCATGACCCGCACGGTGAAACTTAAGCCCGGGACCACCATAGAAGTTCCTAACGTCCCCCTGAACACGTTTTGGGGGTTCGTTCAAAATGTTATATTTTATATAAACACAAGCCGGTGGCCTTACAAGCTGTTCAACATAATGCTGAGTTTGAAGATTGTTTCCATCTTAAAGCTATACACAAAATTCAAAGTGTTGAAAACAAAGAATTAAATGACATCGATTTGAGAACAGTCGTATTGGCTCACCAGTTAATTTTAAGAACGAAACAACCTCATGGACTCAACATTCGTTAATTTGATAATTTTTGGTTCCTTATTCTTTATACAGTATCAAAATAGTTTTATTCCACATCATCTGGTCTTAACCAAATGTGTAAATAACATATGATCTGTTGTTTTTGTTTGTCATTCATTTGTTGTCCTTGATAAAGAGAATATCTCGAAATATTGCAACAAAATGGTGTTAATTTATTAAATGTATATATATATATATATATGTGTGTGTGTGTGTATGCACTCTAGCGGTCGCATTTTTTGTCCGATTTACATAAAATTTGGTAGGAACGTTCCTTTCTATAATCAGTTGGACAAGTTCGTTGGGCAAAACAATCGAAAAACTCTAAACCCCTTTTTTGGGGATTGATCTTTCAAATTTCGAGTTTTTGGGCGCAAAAAGGGTCAGAAAAGCCCCGGATGTGAAATTAACGAATGTATAAAGATGGGAATTAGTGTGGCAAAACTGTTAAGCCCTCTTTCGTCATTGTAGCATATACCGAGTTATTAAAGAAAATGTGTATTGACCAAACACAGTACGTTGTCTTATGGGGGTTTTACATTAGAAAAGCCTGTTATTCATTTGTTGGTGTACTTTTTTCATCCCCAAAAACCTCACCCCTACTTTAAAGCCTGACTGGACCTTCTTCTAACCTTATAATGAGCAAAATTTTATTCCCAGCATTGCAGGTAAATAGAACCAGGAGCATCAGAACAGCCAAAAAATCAATATTTTTAGAATTAAATAAAAATTGGAATAATTGTATGTTTTAAACTAATTTTGAGTTTTTATAGTGGTTTATGTGGAAATTCACTTCCCTCACGGCTGCGTGCTGAGTGCGAACTCGTTTTATTATAGTCATGGACTCGTGAAAGGGTTTGAGAGTTAGAGCCTATACTAGATATATGACGAAATGTTAGTGGTTCGAGAAGAATATTTGAGGCACAGTGATAACATTGGGCTCAAGGACGACCTGGTTTTTCACCCATGCAAGTACTTAACAAGCTCTACATTTACCTATTTTTATATTATGTACTGTTGGTTTAAAATAAAACAATGCCGTTCACACCTTTCTTCATAACCGATTCCGCCACAGTTTTAGCGAATTTCCCCTATAGGGAAGAAGCTATTACCGTAGACTTAGACATGGTGACTTAGACTTAGACATTACCGTAGACATGGTGAGACTTAAGCCCGAGACCATGATAACTTTTTTTGAGGTCCCCAGAAGCCAAAAACACTATTCGTTCAAATTTATATATATATATATATATATATATATATATATATATGTGTCCGTGAATGCGATAACTTGAGTAAAAAACGTCCGATATCGATGAAATTTGGCTCAAATGTGTAAAGTGACATTTATGACTTTAAGTTCGAAAACCAGAAAAATCGGGCCATGGGAAGGGGGGTTTATGGGGGTTTTAAATTTTCCAAAAATCAGTTTTTTACATTTTTCACCCTAAAATTTTTAAAAAACTTAATTTTGGTTTTGACCATGTTATAGAGCTTAAAAAAACAAATAATATAGTATTTTGAAGTATTAACCTAGGTTAAGTGGTTGCGGAACAAATCCAAAAAAACCTGCTCATAAAATCTCCCATGTTAATCTTACGGGAAAAAGGTTTTTGGCTTTTCTTCAGTTAATTTTACTTTAATCTTAACATTTGCTTTTACCAATCACTTCAGCTCCACAAAACAATCATTTTGGTGTTTAATTTGTGATTCTACGTCCAACCGTTGCAGAGATATTCAAAGTGCTAAACACAGTACGTTGTCCAATGTTATCCTTATGGAGAATAAATAAAATTTGATATCTCGATTATTTATGAATGTATATTGATGAAACTTGGTATGTGGCTTCATGTTGTACTGGTATATTGATATTTGCACAACAAATAAATTTGTTGTTGATTGTCCCCGTAGCAGCTAACCTGCATACTCAGCCCTAATGTTATTCTTATGGAGAATATGTAAGTTTTAGATCTCCCTTAATTATGAACATAAATGAATAAAACTTGTAATGTAGCTTCACCTGGTACAGTTATATTGATAATTGCATAAAAACTCATTTCTTTCTTCCTCGTTGCAGCAAACCTGCGTACTCAGTCCTAATGTTATTCTTATGGAGAATAAATAAAATGTTATAAATCACTTATTTATAAATATATTTTTGTGAAACTTTGTAAGTGGCTTTATGCAGGAGTGAGAAACATATAAATGCATTGGAAATTCGCTGAGTACGCAGGTTTGCTGCGACGGGGGTATTATATATATATATATATATATATATATATATATATATATATATATATATATATATATATATATATATATATATATTACGTTATCACGTTATTACCTTCATTTCACATTTCTCCTTTCTGCATGTCTTTGTCCTTCCGCATTTCTCTGGTGAAAAAATGCTTAGTAGACTCATCAGATAATTAACATATTAAGTCAACAGCGTAGCAGTTCGTCAGCTTCATTTACAGAAATGTTCACACCTTACCAACTAACCAACTAATTCAGAGCCTTACACATTTACACGTACAAGCTTTTATTTTACTAAGTAGAAGAAATTGTGCCGTCTGAAAAGTAGTTTAAAGCATTAACGAAGCAAAATAAAACTAATAAAAAGTCTGTAGGAAAATTACGTCAGGGAGTTCAACATGACAAAAGACCTAGTATTGTACACTTAGCAACAGCCTTGTATTCTTTCTGGGCCGGGTTAAGTTCTCTCCAGTTTATTTGTTCGGAGAAAACCTACTATTATAATGTTTTGTTTTTGTCAATATTTCATATTTCTCCTATCAAATTACGTCTCTAATTAATGTATAAACAATTATAGGTAGGTCTTTACAATTACTTTGAAATTTCTCAGATATTATTCTTGTCAGGTAGACTTGTCAGGTATTTTATAGAAAAGGAGTATTAATAAAAAATTACGGTTTTGTTTTTATAAACTACTTTTAATTTAATTATTTGTAAAACATTATGTTCATATGTTAATAGTTGATTTACAATTTTGAGTGCGACTTATATGGAGAAAAACAACTTTAATATACTTAAAGGAGCAAATTTAAACATTAAAATAGCTTATATCTTTCTAATTCATACCATTGAAAAGTATTTGTTCTTCATCTTTCTTACTTAGCTTTGATTTAGTAAGACATTACGTAAAATAAGAGGATGTAATTGGAAAACAACATTATTTATTAATGGTTGGATAATTTATTCAAGCGTTTTACGTGCACAAGTGAAATAATGAAATAATGAAATAATGATTTATTCCACCCAAACTTACAACACTCAAACACATTAATTTTCTTGGAATTACGTTGTCACATCAACCAGTTATTGTGAAAACGTTGAAAAAAAACAAACAAAATAAACTTTACATTAACAACTGAGTCCAGTCCTTCTATGTATAAACACATCTTGCCGCTCTCCGTGGCGTCTGACATGACATCAACTTAATATTTATCTCTCCAAATAATAGTAAACTTTAACACACTTAGTATATAAATGACATCAAAAAATAGTTTCAATATAAGTTTTAAGTAGTGCAATAAGCAAATATAGGTTAAATTAATACATTATTCATTAAATCAACATTCGAAATTTTGAAAAGCCATTTTTTTAATTGCACAGAAAAAGATTTAAGACTCAAGCAGTTTTTAACTTGTTGTGGGAGCTGGTTGAAGTATTTAGGTCCGTTGTACTGATAAGAGTGCCTAAATAATGTTTTGTTTACTTTGGGTAATCTAAATACGGCTTGATTACTACTTCTTGTATTGTATAAAAGATTTTGTGTACCGGTATTTCCACTTCTAAAATAAAAAAGTCTGAGCACCTTATACGCATACAAATGTTGGACAGGAAGTATTTTTAATTCAACAAATAAAGGAAAAGAATTATCTGTCTTACGACTGTTAGTAATTAACCTTAAAAAATAATTTTGTGTGATTCTTACTTTTTCAGTGTAGCATTTATATGTTCCTCCCCAACAACTGATAGCATATTCCAATCTTGAATTAATCAAAGCAAAATAAAGTATTCTTAATAAAAAGGCGTTACAGATATTTTTTAAAAAGTAAAATATTCTTATAGAAGATCGAATTTTAGAATGCAAAGTATCTCGATGTAAGGTATATTGTCGAATAAGAGAAACTAAATTTTCTTGACTTTCCCACGAAATTTATATTAAACTGTCTACTAAAACCCTGCAGCATCCGTGAGGACGCCGACACGACGGTGGCCGAGACACCTGGGTTTATTTTAATCGCCTAGATTTTCGTGACCGGCCATTTGCATACCAAATTTGTTATCTGCGGTAGTGCAGTTTGCAATGTGACGCAATACCACTTTGAAAATATATTTGTGTGATTAAATTTTTGAATTTTTCTTTTTTTGGACTCGATATATTTATAAAGAACTGAAAAAAATTAATATTTGTTTTGAATGTTATAATGACATTACCTAGGCACCTGTCAAAACTGATTTAATGAATTGTGTTAACAATGCTCATATAAACTGTAGACATAACTTTTAGTCTGGACTATACAAACCTAATATATCCGACCAATCCATGTTTGAGCAAAATCAGATTCAAATTACGTTTAAACAATATTTTGAAAAAAAAATTAGCCTAGACACCAGACCTCAGTACAAAAGAAGGAAACAAATAACATTTAAGGGATGGCTAACTTTTAAACACCTGGTAACATTAGATTGCAGGTCTCTGAAAGTGGTTGATTTCTAAAAATAATGCTATTTATTAAGTACATTACCAGTATTCAATTAATGAGAAAGTCCAATTTAACCAAGATACCACTGTTTAATTACCCATCGTTCTGTAAAGAAACAATACTTATAGTCGCAGTTTTATGAGGTAAACCAAAGAAACGTCTTCGGCCAATAAGTATGTTTAAACAAACAGCTGACCAAATCAGATTCTAATGTTCATAAGATAAACTTAAAGAATCAAGAATCAAGAATTTGTATTTGTCATGTAACTATACAAGTAGAATTGACAATAGTCTGTTGTTACAAATAAAAAAGGTAAAAATACAGGATGAACTAGTAAATAAAAATAATACCCCCGTCGCAGCAAACCTGCATACTCAGCGAATTTCCAATGAATATATAAAATAACACATTATAACACTTAACAGGATTCATAAGAAATGTATTCACAAACAAGCGATATTTAAAATATTAATTATTCTCCATAAGAATAACATTGGGGATGAGTACGCAGGTTTGCTGCAACAAGGCACACAAAATAATGGGTTTTTATGCAAATATCAATAGAACTCATCTTAGTAAAATCACATACCAAGTTTCATCCATATACATTCATAAATAAGCGATATATAACATTTTAAGTATTTTCCATAAGAATAACATGGGGACCGAGTACCTAGGTTTGCTGCTACAGGAGCCATAGGTGAAAAATTGTTTTTTTGTGCAAACAACAATAAACCATAACCAGATCAAGCCATATACCAAATTTCGCCAGTTTATGTTCATAAATAAGCGAGATATACAATTTTCCTTTTTCTCCATAAGAATAACATTAGACAACGTACTGTGTTTAGCACTTTCAATATCTCGGTAACCAATTGACGTAGAGCAATGATCAAAATACCAAATTGTTTGTTTTTTTAAGCTGAATTCAATGGTATAAATTAAAATTTGATATAAATTAAAATTAAATGTGAAAACCCCAAAAACCTCATTTTTGGGGTACAAAACCCCCCAAAAACCCCCCTTTGGATGGTGCGATTCATCTGGTTTTCGAACTCGTTCAAATAAATGGTACTTTGCACATTTGTACCAAATTTCATTAAGATCGGACCTTTTTTACGAGAGTTATCGTGCTTACGGACACATATATATATATAAATATATATATATATATATATAAATATATATATATATATATATATACATATATAAAAATTTGAACGAATGGTGTTTTTGGCATCTGGGGACCTCAAAATGAAAAGTTATCATGGTCTCGGGCTTAAGTCTTACCATGAGACCTACGGTAATAGCTTCTTCCCTATAGGGGAAATTCGCTAAAAACAAAACAGTTCACAACCAAACATTACTTTTGTTGGTTAAAAAATCCTGGACACTGTAGTACTCTTTAGATATTACAAATTATTTTAATTTGCCTCTTAACCTTCTCACATCTGACTCCAATTTAAAAACTAAGAGTAACGCATTAAAAAGTTTTACTATGGCGAAGCATGAATGTTTCTCGAAAAAAGTGGGGCTGTGGTAAGGTGTGGATAATGTAGTAGATGCATGCCTGAGATTATAGTGACTCGTCTTACGAAAATGAAACAGGTGTTTGTTTTTTATGTAAAAAGAAAGACTTTCATAAATGTAAATGCAAAAAAGTGTTATCAGGTTATTTCCGGAAAACAAGCCTCGACATGAATCAGTCTTCTTCATTGAAAAAAATATTTTAATTGCTTTCTTTTGCAGGCGAAAGATCTTTATTGAATAACGTAACAATAAAACGTAAGAGAAAGCTTCAAAGGACAGTTTGGTATAGTCATAAGGGATTTTTAAATATATTCTGAATTTAGATACACAGAAGAATCAAACAATAGAACTTATATTATGATACAAATAAAAGCATAACACTACCGTCGCAGTTTTGATCGTTAAACTGTATTTTATTCAAGTAAACACGAAGGTGATTGACGAATCAGCATTAAACCGAGTTAGCACAGAATACAGTGAATAATATACTGCATCGTTAAAGCCCTAATGAAAATAAACCGACATCGCATTTGTATTAAAGACTGTGAAACAGGCCCTGAGATAAATTCATGTTTACCCACCCTCAGTAGTTTTTCTTACTTTGTTATAATCTGCTTGATATTAGTGTGCGGGGTAAGATCAACGCCTGATTTCCCACTGGGGTACTTACCTCTACCAATAAGACTGTATTATTCTAAATCCTAGTATTTTTCAACTGTATTTGATTATTGATTGAAATAAATTAAACGCCTTACTCTAAAATGTGGCAATTGTTACCAGTTCTTTAATTTAGATTGTAACACTTTGGCCTCACAATATTTTGGTCTTCTCTACTAATAAACATCAGCAAAACAAGTTGTTACCATCACAGACTTTTTGTGGTGTTAGATTACATTGATAGTTCGAGAGTAGTGTGGGTTTGCGGGTTTTGCGCCGGAAGTGACGTCATCCGGTCACGTGACCGGAAGTGCTGAGTCATGAAAGATGTTATCTGGGGCTGAGCCAGTGACGTAGGCGGTTTTGTGACGAAATGAGTAAAAGTTCAAAGTTCAAGGTCACGGGGAGGTAATTTTAAAAAAGTACTACCTCGCACGCGTAAAATCCGATTGTGATTCGATAGTTTTAATTCGATAAAATATCGAATGAAAATTATCGAATGAAGCAATCGAATGATACGAGTGCGAGGTAGAACAATTACAAATATTACTTTATTTTATTTACAATAATTCATATTACAAATATTACTTTATTTACAATAATTCATGTTTACAATAGTTCCCCGTTGTTGGTTGTCATCGATGTTGTTGATCCGGACGAGTTGCGGCCATCACTTTGTTTTCTGAAGAAAGACGGTAGATACTTCGATCCCTGCGCAGAGTCCATGTTGTGTTTTTGACACCTATCTGTTCTGTTAGGTGTTTGCATTTCATTGCTGTCAGGAGGAAATAATACGTGACGGCAATGAAATAGAAACATCTATCAGACCTTGAGTGAAATGATATTGTTATTTTGTGAAGAGCGTCTCGGAGAGCTCGATGTTCACCGGTCGAGAGCCGGAGGTGTACTGACTATTCGCTAGCTAGCGTTCTGGTATCAAACAAAATGGTGGGGGTAAAAGTGTAGTAGAACGAAGCAGATGGCTGGTGGCAGGCGGCAGGCGGCAGGTGGCAAGTGTGCGGCAGATGGTAGTCCCCCCACTACACCAGTCCCCCACTACACCAGTCCCCCCACCGAGTTTTACATCGCACAATAACTAGTTTACATGTGTTAGTTAGGGTTTAGCTCTTAGACTGTCAAGACCTTAGCTCCGTAACTAAAAACTTCAATAATGTTTGCGCTTCAACTCTGTATAAGTATAACAGCTACTATGATCTAAACCGGTGCATGTATTCATATGGTTCTTTTTGCGAAGCAAACAACTAGCTAAAAGTGTTTCAACCTCGATTATTCTTCGACGAAACCGCTCATTGTCCACTAAAAGTGTAGACCTTCTGTCTTCATTGTCAGGGAAGTAGAAAGTAGTGTCAAGGGGACTACTGAAGGTCACCTTCCTCATGTTCCTGTAAAACTGCGACATTTTTCAGACCCTCTAGGTAGATGTTCATCCGTCAAGAGCTGGAAGAATAATGATGGAGCGTTATCATGTATGATAGGCACCTAACCCCCACCACAACGTTACCTTGTCCTTCAAACCATCGTTTTTACGCTACAGATGATATACTGTTGGTTAGATTTAAATTTAAATTGCACCTTCTTGTTTGTCTTGGCAAGCCGCGTAATTGAAGTATCCACATGTTATACTTTGAACCAAAAACAAAGAAGTTATTTAGGTTTGTCCTTGAAAATAGGTGTTTTTTCGCTGTTGCTGCTATACCCGTTGTCGGATCTGAATTCTGTTTGCACCAACTTGTTCGTCTGATCAATCCGCGTAATTTGAGTACCCACTTAATATACTTTAAACCGTAAATAAAGAAGTTATTTAGGTTTATCCTTGAAAATAGTAGTTTTTTCGCTGTTGCTTCTATACCCTTTGTCGGATCTGAATTCTGTTTGCACCAACTTGTTCGTCCGATCAATCCGCGTAATTTGAGTACCCACATGACATACTTTGCACAAACTTTATACCCCCCCCCCCTTGGGTCATGGTCATGGTCAAGGTCAAGGACCTTGGGACTTCGAAATTTTTACAAAGTGGGCTGCACACAAACATAAGACTAACAGTCTCCTGCCTATGTACAGGCCAAGTCCCTAACTTGAAATGCTTAGGGTGGTCCTGAAAAGGACCGTTTTTGATGCCATGAAGAGGAGTCCTGAAGGAGTTGCGGTTAGTCGAGGTGGAGGAAATGGACAAGGGCTGTGACAATTTATTTAATTAACCAATGCGCCTTGCCCTCTTGTCTGACGAAAAACAGTTCCTTTTTGGATGGGATTCTAGGCGGTTGCGGCAGGGAATGAGGCAGTTGGACCTTGAAGTGAAAATCTTCATGTTGTAAAATATAGCTGTTTCCGCTGAGCCTTGCCACAAACTTGTATTTGATATTTGTTTTTAGTTTTCTAAATTTAAGTGATTTGAAGTTTAGAGGAGTGACTAATTCTTCTTCCTTCAACACCCTCGTCCGCTCCATCACCTCATCCACGGTGAGAGGTGGAGTTGAAGGTCGAGGCTGACTTGTAGTCGAAGTCGAAGGTCGATGCTCAGATGACGGATGTTGGTTGAAGTAGAGCGGATGGTTCTTAAAATTTCTTCTTATTGTGGCCTTGAAAGAAGTTGGTCTCTTAAAACCACTTCTTCTCTCAACCGTCTCCTTCAGGGATTCCTTCAGACGTCGCAGTTTCTCAAGGTTCACAGGGGAAGTCATCGTAGCGCTGCTGATCGGCACGTAGTTTTAGTTCGAGAGACAAAGCTGGAATGAGTCCTAATGTCTTGACTTTTGAAGGGTCAGACGGTTTATCTCGTTGATTAGGTTTTTGGCGGCTTGCCAAGTGTAACCTTGACACTTCCATATACGGGTAGAAAGCTAAGAACCGGTTCCCCTTCCCTTCATGACACCCCCCCCCCCTCATTTGGATCATGTCCCCCCCCCCCATTTGGGTCATGTCCCCCCCCCCATTTGGGTCATGTCCCCCCCCCCCATTTGGGTCATGCGCCCCCCCCCCATTTGGGTCATGCCCCCCCCCCCGACGTCACGGGGCGGAGTCACCTCCCACCACTGACCGCCGCCTTTATAAGCGGGAGCAGTCCGCAGTCTCTTCGCAGTAGGCTGCCGCCCGTTCGTGATCTACGTCCGTCCGGGTTGCATTCTGCTGCAGCGTAGGTCTTTTAAGTGTGCGTTGGGCCCGACGCGCAATTAAGAGATCCGCGCCTTTGCATGTGCATGGTAGTTTGTTAAGCATGGTAGTTTGTTTGTTAGATTATTGCTTGTAGATTGCTGCTAATTAATGTAGTTAGTTTAATGAATGTTGGTGTTGGTTTTGAGTGTTTTATTTAATGATGAAATATGTACCTTTCTTACAGATCCTTATCCCTGGGTAAAGTCTTTATATCCGTGGGGTTTGTTATCAAAGTAATTTAAATGCCGGTCTTTGTAAATATTTAATGATGAAATATGTACCTTTCTTACAGATCCTTATCCTTGGGTAAAGTCTTTATATCCGTGGGGTTTGTTATCAAAGTAATTTAAATGCCGGTCTTTGTAAACTACCTTGGTCAAAACATTGGTTCGCAGTAGCCTGACGCCCGTTCGTTGATCTACGTCCGTCCGGGTTTCAGTGTTGCTGTTGTGACCTTGTTAAACTGACCGCAGTATCCTGACGCCCGTTCGTGATCTACGTCCGTCCGGGTTTCAGTGATACTGATTGTTCTTTGTAAAATTAACGTTAACTCTAACTGACCAGTTTGTTTCAAAGTAATGTAATTTGTTTCTCATCCCTTTCCTAACCCCCTGACAATAAGTTTCGGCCCTGAAAACCGGACTTGTCAATACGGCCATGTAAACCGGTTGACATTACCTTTCTTAGCCTGAGAAACTGTTGTGATTTTCCTTTTTTTTTTTGGAGGGTTTTTTTCTTTATTTTTTGTTATTAAAATCATTGCTTGTAATTCCCTGTCCCCTAATACAGAGCGGGGAATAAAGCACCAATTTGTGCTCTACCGGACTTGTCAATACGGCCATGTAAACCGGTTGACATTACCTTTCTTAGCCTGAGAAACTGTTGTGATTTTCCTTTTTTTTTGGGGGGTTTTTTTTCTTTATTTTTTGTTATTAAAATCATTGCTTGTAATTCCCTGTCCCCTAATACAGAGCGGGGAATAGAGCACCAATTTGTGCTCTATTCCCCGCTTTGGCAACAAGTTCAGATGACCTTGACCCACTGACAGGACTTATAAAACCTCTGTCTGGTTACATATAGGAAAATTAATATTTTAAACCATAGCCTATCCCCCTTCCCCTTTCCCCTTTCTCCTTCCACTTATATTGGGTATAAAAGAGGCTTCCCATTAGTCACCTCCCACCACTGACCGCCGCCTTTATAAGCGGGAGCAGTCCGCAGTCTCTTCGCAGTAGGCTGCCGCCCGTTCGTGATCTACGTCCGTCCGGGTTGCATTCTGCTGCAGCGTAGGTCTTTTAAGTGTGCGTTGGGCCCGACGCGCAATTAAGAGATCCGCGCCTTTGCATGTGCATGGTAGTTTGTTAAGCATGGTAGTTTTTTTGTTAGATTATTGCTTGAAGATTGCTGCTAATTAATGTAGTTAGTTTAATGAATGTTGGTGTTGGTTTTGAGTGTTTTATTTAATGATGAAATATGTACCTTTCTTACAGATCCTTATCCCTGGGTAAAGTCTTTATATCCGTGGGGTTTGTTATCAAAGTAATTTAAATGCCGGTCTTTGTAAATATTTAATGATGAAATATGTACCTTTCTTACAGATCCTTATCCTTGGGTAAAGTCTTTATATCCGTGGGGTTTGTTATCAAAGTAATTTAAATGCCGGTCTTTGTAAACTACCTTGGTCAAAACATTGGTTCGCAGTAGCCTGACGCCCGTTCGTTGATCTACGTCCGTCCGGGTTTCAGTGTTGCTGTTGTGACCTTGTTAAACTGACCGCAGTATCCTGACGCCCGTTCGTGATCTACGTCCGTCCGGGTTTCAGTGATACTGATTGTTCTTTGTAAAATTAACGTTAACTCTAACTGACCAGTTTGTTTCAAAGTAATGTAATTTGTTTCTCATCCCTTTCCTAACCCCTTGACAATAAGTTTCGGCCCTGAAAACCGGACTTGTCAATACGGCCATGTAAACCGGTTGACATTACCTTTCTTAGCCTGAGAAACTGTTGTGATTTTCCTTTTTTTTTTGGAGGGTTTTTTTCTTTATTTTTTGTTATTAAAATCATTGCTTGTAATTCCCTGTCCCCTAATACAGAGCGGGGAATAAAGCACCAATTTGTGCTCTACCGGACTTGTCAATACGGCCATGTAAACCGGTTGACATTACCTTTCTTAGCCTGAGAAACTGTTGTGATTTTCCTTTTTTTTTTTGGGGTTTTTTTTCTTTATTTTTTGTTATTAAAATCATTGCTTGTAATTCCCTGTCCCCTAATACAGAGCGGGGAATAGAGCACCAATTTGTGCTCTATTCCCCGCTTTGGCAACAAGTTCAGATGACCTTGACCCACTGACAGGACTTATAAAACCTCTGTCTGGTTACATATAGGAAAATTAATATTTTAAACCATAGCCTATCCCCCTTCCCCTTTCCCCTTTCTCCTTCCACTTATATTGGGTATAAAAGAGGCTTCCCATTACTGGTAAGATCATTCTGCTGCTTGTGCTTGCTCAACTCAGAACTATGGAGTCACACCCGATATCACTACCGACTTCTGCATCACCCTCTACTTCTACATCACCCTCGACTTCTGCATCACCCTCGACTTCTGCATCACCCTCGACTTCTGCATCACCCTTGACTTCGGCTGCTGGTTCAATTCTTCGTCAGGCTCTTTTAATGTCTCTTATCATCCCTGAGAAGACAACTTCACCACCCATTATGGATCGACCAACTTCTCCTTCACCATCATCCTCGAGATCAAGGTTTTCGTCGAGCTCCTCCTCCTCATCATCTACCTCGAGATCAAGGTCTTCTTCGAGCTCCTCATCATCCACCTCAAGATCAAGCTCCACCTCGAGATCAAGCTCTAAAATATCTACAAGACCCCCAATTGAAATTTCACCTTCCACTAGTTCAACCAGACCTTCAGTAATTTGCACAAATATTCAATCTCCTTCAGAGAAATTTAATCAATTAAAGTCATTGCATAGAAGGTGCATACGTCCTGCACAACTATGTAATTATATCTTCAAAAAAGGTGCAAAGAAAGGCGAACGCTGTGCAAAACAGTGTACTTTAAATGAAGAACTGTGCAATCTTCATTTAAAAAATACCGCTTCTCCTTCTTCACCACATCCAACAGTGAAACCGGCTAAGACTCGGATTAATAGGCTAGCTAAAAACAAACAATACGTCTTTGTAAAAATAATGGGATTCCTGAAGGTCATGTTAAAATGTGAAGACCGCCTTTACATTTTAAGATTACCTAAAGGCATGCGTCATCCCAAAAACCCTACAAAAAAGCACTATCTAATCCGAGCCGATTCAGGAACCACTGTGTGGAATAAATTGTAAAAAAAAAAAAAAAAAAAAAAAACATTCTTTCCAAATTAAATAAAGTTTTTCCAAATTAAAAAAAAAAAGTGTGGACAACCTATTTACAAATTGTAGCATATGCTGCAGAGTGTAAATAGGTTGTCCACACTTTTTTTTTTTACAATGTTACAACGACCTTGACCTAGATAACGGACTTAGATATTTTACACTAAGACAAAGATAAACGTAAAAGGAAAAAGGAGAAATATTATACTAAAGATATTATTCAACAGTGAAGAAGGGAGGGGGTAAGCGGGTATTTAAGCAAGCGATTCGGAATATAATTATTAGTTGTATCATCATGAGCGTCAACAGCAACACATGGGGAAAGGAAATTAGCGAAGAGGAGTTGTACGCGATTGCTGAGGCTGCTGAAATTACCGAGGTTTCTAAGATTGATAAGGTTGCGGAGAATGATGCCCAGTCACAACCGCAACAAACTACATCATCGATGCGGTCTACAACGCAGCAACCAAGACCCTATCATGTTATCCTGGAGGAGTATAATGAGGCAATGAGGTACGCCTTTACAAAGTGGTGTGGACAACCGCGTTCTCCTGAACAATGGGAGGAGCACGATGCAGACTTTCGCCTGGTTGCAGACTTAGAACTTGAGCTTCAAAGAGCAAAGGCTGCTCAATAGTGTGAAGATTTATTGTTTACTTTAAGAAATACAGAGCGGGGAATAGATCAGTTTGAGGTCCAAGTGAGAACCACTTACTGCTCTATTCCCCGTTTTGGCAATTTGTTCAGATGACCTTGGGACTTAGAAAATTTTGTTTGGTAAAAAAAAAAAAAAAAAAATATTGAAATATATATTTCTTACAAAAACATCCCCTCCCTAAAACTTGCACTCCCACCACTTCCATTGGGTATAAAAGAGACACCTTATCGATGGTAAAATTAGTCTGCTGCTTGTATTCGCCCACCTCAGACACCATGGAGCACATCAGAAAACCAACTTCTGACGCCTCTTCTTGTACTGTTTCATCTTCTGCTGCCCCATCGATACTTGTCCAGGCTATGATTCTATCCAACATTTTTCCAGAGACTAGTAATACTTCGCCAAACTTAAACTCGAGATCTCTCAAAACCGAGAGAAACAATGCTAGTTCTAGAAAAATGAGAACAAGGATCGCTGATTGTTATAAAGTATTAAGACGCATATTACCATCCTCCAATCCGTATGATTCTAAATTAACCACTATACAAAAGTCAATAAAATACATTTCAAACCTTCAGTCGCAGCTTCAAGAACCGTCCTTAATTCACAAAGAAGATTTACACAACCCTCCACCTTTTGAAGCTGTTTTTCTTAAAGAGGATGAGTTAGCGGACCAACATTTCTTCGCTGAAGAACCTTCAGCTTACAAACAAATCTTCCTCATGGATGAAGATCAGGACGAGTAACTATCTTAAAAAACTAAAGTCCTTTGAAATACAAAGCGGGGAATAGATCAGTTTGAGGTCAAAGTGAGAACCTCTTATTGCTCTATTCCCCGTTTTGGCAACTGGTGTAAATGATCTTGGGACTTAGAAAATATTCGTTTGATAAAAAATAATGAAAGATCTTCTTATTTCTCACAACAACAATATCTTTTCCTAACCCCCACCACTACTTAAACTAAGTATAAAGGAGGTTCTCCATCGCTGGTAAAAATTAGTACTCTGCTGAAAATGAATGCATCCACTACTTCTATCTCTGCAGCAACTATAATAGTTAGCAGACGGGTCGAAAACATTGATCAGTTGCTTGCTGTAAGGAGATTACTGCTACGGTATCTTGATATAGAGGTTAGTTGTCAATTGTGCATGTGGAGACCAACAGGTGAAGTTTATAGTAGTGAAAATGAAGCATTTGAAATAAACTACAGTAGAAAGTTATATAAAATCTTTGGTAATATGGTAAGGTTAGTCAATAATGGATGGAACATTAATATAACATTTTATATTGTTCCAAACCTGTAATTAAAGCAAAAAAAAAAAAAAAAAAAAACGATGGGTATATAAGCCCGATGTTACAGAGACAATTATCACTTTGGTTCTGAATTGCGTCAAGAGAGCACCTACCATGGTATACCTCCACTATATTGACTCTACTGCTAAAGCGGATACTTTTATCCAGCGTGTTTACCAACTGTTAACGGAGTACCATTATGTTCAGGTCAAAGGATTGGGTATTCGTGGAACAGAAGAAGTAAAAATAGATGTAAAACCAATCCCTTTGAAGAAAAAAATTGACCAATTATTACAAGAAGGCTACACACTGTGCCTTTATTACACAACCTCATAAACTAAATAAAACGCCAAAGGGGGGGGGGAAATACAGAACGGGGAATAGATCAGTTTGAGGTTTGAATAAGAATCTCTTACTGCTCTATTCCCCGTTCTGGTAATAGGATAAGGTGACCTTGACCCACTTACAGGACTTAATCATTTGTGTTACAATAATACCTCTTCCCTATCACTTTTCCCTACCACTTGCACTTTCAACACTTACCCCCACCACCACCGAAATCATGTATAAAAGGTGGTTTAGTATTAGTGGTAAATCAGTCTGCTACTCGGAATCATGTCGCCCAGAGATAACATTTTCCCTTCTAAGAAGACTATACTAGAATTGATTAAAAATATTCCATTAAATTTAAACGAAGATGAAGACGAAGACGATTCAGAGATGGAAGGTGAACTATTTAGTGATCTTGAACTATTTAGTGATCTTGAACTACTGAGTGAGTATGCTAGCAGTGAACCATATCTTGGAGAGATGGAGCTGTTGGAGCTGTTGACTGACGACGACGATGTCGATAATAATGAACCGGAATTTCATCATCAGTTGCTTTGCTTGGAGGAAATGGACCTTGTTGATAGTGAAACCCCTCCAAGCAGTATTAATATCGATGATGTAGTTCTAGATCCAGTCACAGGGAACTTTTGTGTTCGTCGTCGCTTATTTAGTGATACGAGCTCATCATCATCATCATCGGAAGAATCTGAATAAGTTTTTGTTGTCTTCAAATAGTTTACTTTAAATACAAAGCGGGGAATAGATCAGTTTGTGGTTATAGTGAGAATCACTTACTGCTCTATTCCCCGTTTTGGTAATATCGTTGTATGACCTTGACCCATTTACATGATTAAAAAAGTGGGGTAACTTATACATTTAATGGTGGGGGAACGTCTATTTAAAGACGATGCAACAGTGTATATTTATCATATAGGCATAATGAACCCACCAGGAAACTCCGTTTGCTACAGCTTTCCCCTCATAATAACAAAACGGTTCGAACTCGAAAGGCGACTCATAAAAGTCGACGTAATTCCACAAGATCTTCGTTCGGCAATGTTGACTATTGAATATGTTAAAGATGAATCTACAACTGAAGATCCCTATTGTTTTATGAAATTTTTAGTTGATCAAGATGCAATGTGTACAATCCAACTTCACATCCGAGTTTAAAATTTATCAAATGTTTCTGTTGGAGAAAATTGTCTTAGTTAAATACAGAGCGGGGAATAGATCAGTTTATGGTTTAATATGAAATCATTTACTGATCTATTCCCCGTTTTGGCAAATTTGTTCAATGACCTTGACCTAAATACAGAAATTTGTAGCCTCCAGCTACAATAGTAAATATAAAATGCAAAAAAAAAAAATAGTAAACTTAACGTAATACGTACCCCCATTACTTTTGCTAGGGTATAAATAGAGGGGTATTTGCAGTGTTGTTCATTATTGCCTAGACCCTTGTGGAGATCGCACCTACATTATGCATCGCTGCGATATTTGCAAGTCTTCATTTAAGGATGAATTTATTTTAATGATACATAAAGAACTGAAACATAACAAAAACCAAAATGAAGAATATGAAGAAGAAGAATTGAAAGAAATAGATCAAATGTTAGCTCAACACCAAAATTCCAGACCTAGTGTTATTCAATATGCACCATCAACATCGACTTCTACCTCTGCTATGTCTACACTTCACCGTCCTTCAACATCATCATCATCATCTGCATCGACTTCTACGCCTGTTCTGTCTACACTTCATCATCCTTCAACATCATCAGCTGCATCGACTTCTACGCATGCTCTGTCTACACTTCACCGTCCTTCAGCATCAACAGCAGTAAATGTAGAACTACATGCCCGAGCACTTCCGGGTAATGTAGTAACCCACTTCAAAATTGACAATGCAAAATTACAACTCAAAGAGTTTTTAAATAACGCAAAAGGATTGGTAAGCAACACTTTGCAAAATGAATTAAAAAGATTAAATTTTATTAAATTTGGACTATTAATGGATGCTTTATTTACAAACATTCAAAATGAAACTTCACCGAGAGGGTTTTTAACAAAAAACCGAACTATTATGTTTTCGTCAGATATTGATTCAATCGTATCTGAATGTTTTGAAGAGCTAATGACTAAAATACAAGAACATGAAGGAAGAGGCTCTGGATGGAATTTGTTAAGCATCACAGGGCTAGACTTAAGAGTACACAAACACGGCTATGGAATTCGAGGAAGTAGCTACATTCCTCTACCAACAAAGATTAGAAATACCTTATCCTGCGTCAACGTACAAAATCAAGATACTGAGTGTTTTAAATATGCTATGTTGGCCAAATATGTAACAATTCATCCGGAAAGACCAAGTCACTATTATGAAGAAGTACAACATAGATATAATTTCCAAGGGATGACTTACCCTGTTGCTATAACAGACGTTTCAAAATTTGAAAAACAAAATCCTTCAGCTTCTGTCAACCTCTTCGGATTGGATTCGACAAACAATTTGTACCCCTTGCGTATAACACCAAATGAGCGCAGAGATCATACCGATTTGTTATTAATTACTAAAGGTGATATTTCACACTTTGTGTATATCAAAAAATTTGAAAGTCTTGTTTCTAATCAATTATCTAAGCATAAAAGAAAGATGACAATTTGCAAAAGATGTTTTTGTCACGTGAACAAAGAACTAAGAAGGGGAGGGTCTGATTGGTTAGTAGAACACCAGCGGTTATGTAATGGAAACTATGAAGTAAGAATTAAATTGCCGCATCCTAGCAGAGCGCAGATAAAATTTGACAAAGTAATACAACAATACCGTGTACCTGTTGTTGTTTACGCTGATTTCGAGTCTTCTTTACATCCGATTGAACAACAAGAAGAGGACGTTACAAGAAGAAGCAAATACCAACTTCATTCACCAAACAGTTATTGCATACTAATTAAATCCACGTTGACTGAAGACCATCTTCAAAAATATGGACTATCATCTTCTCCAAAGATTTATCGCGGTGAAGAAGCAGCCAAATACTTTGTCGATGATTTGTATGACATAGCTGCAAAGGTAGAAGAACTGTATGGAACAAAGGTACCCATGTCACCTATGGAAGAAGAAGAACTTCAACATTATGATTCAACAACAACGTGTTATTTGTGTAATAACACCTTTACACTGGATAACGTTAAAGTTCGTGACCACGATCATCTTACGGGAGCGTACAGAGGTGCAGCCTGTAACGCTTGCAACTTGAACTACAAACTACCATATTTTATCCCCGTAGTTCTGCACAATCTGAGTGGTTATGATTCGCACTTCATAATCCCCGAACTAGGAAGAGATAATGGAGCAATAGACGTTTTGGCTACTACAATGGAAAAATTTATAAGCTTTTCAAAAAAGGTGTGTAAAATTAAATTAAGGTTTGTTGATTCATTTAGATTTATGCCTTCAAGCCTCATGAAATTATCTGAAAATCTAAGAAGAACAGATTTGATAGAAACAAGCAAAATTGTACCCAATAGTAAAATGGATTTGGTTCTTCGAAAAGGAGTCTTCCCCTATGATTACATCGATGGACTGCATAGATTTGATGAAACATCACTACCTTCACCAGAACACTTCAAAAACAAACTTAATGATTCGGAAATATCACTTGAGGACTATCAACACGCACGTCGAGTATGGAACGAGTTAGATATGAAGACCTTAGGAGATTACTCGGACTTTTATGTCAAACTAGATGTAACTCTTCTTTGTGATGTAATGGAAGAATTCCGAAACACCTGTTTTGCTGCATACGGTTTGGACCCTCTACATTCGTATACTTCACCAGGATTAGCTTGGCAAGCCATGTTAAAAGAAACAAAATGCAAACTCCAACTTTTAACAGACATTGACATGGTTTTAATGGTTGAAGCTGGAGTAAGAGGCGGATTGACCCAAAGTGTTACCAGACATGTCAAAGCCAACAACAAATACCTACCCGATTACGATGAAACCAAACCGTCAACCTATTTAGGATATTTCGATGCAAATAACCTGTACGGATGGGCAATGTCAAACCCACTTCCTTTTGATAACTTTAAATGGATTAATCCCGACTCTATTGGCGATATTTTACAAATTCCGAAACATGGTGACACTGGATATATTTTGGATTGCGATTTTGAATACCCAGAAAATTTACATGATCTTCATTATGACCTTCCACTTCTTGCTAAAACAGAAATTTCACCAATTGGAAAACACCCCAAATTAATGATGACATTAAATAATAAACAACGCTACGTGGCTCACTTTTGGGTGGTTCAACAAGCTATCGAATTAGGACTACGTCTAACAAAAATTAATAGAGTTTTGGAATTTTCTCAATCATGCTGGTTGAAACCCTACATTGATTCAAATACCTACAGAAGAGCAGCAGCTACATCAGACTTTCAAAAAGATTTCTTTAAATTAATGAATAATGCGATATTTGGAAAAACATTGGAAAACAAAAGAAGACACAAAAATGTTAAACTTGTTACCGACGCAAAAAAATTACAGAAACTAGTACAGCAGCCAAATTTTAGAACATCTATAATTATTAATGAAAAACTTGTAGCAGTGTCCATGAAGAAGACGAGTGTGAAGATGGATCGTCCTTTGTATATAGGCATGTCAATCTTGGACATCTCAAAAACACACATGTACGATTTTCACTACAACAAAATGGTGGCGTTCTACGGAAGAGAAAATATATCTATTACATATATGGACACTGACGCTTTTATATATCGCATAGTAACATTGGACATGTATAAAGATTTACGTACATTTATTTACAAGAACGACTTTGATTTCTCCGATTATCCAAAAGATCATCCAAACTACGACAATGACAGACACAAAAAAGTACTAGGCAAATTCAAGGATGAGGCTAATGGTGTTCTGCTTGAAGAGATTGTTGCACTGATGTCTAAACTATATTCTTTGAAACTCTATAATGAAAAAGAAGAAGAAGAAAAGAAGAATAGCTATATTAAGAAAGCTAAAGGTGTAAAGAGTTTATATTTAAAGAAGAAAGTGCATTTTGAACACTACAAGCAATGCTTATTTGAGGATAACATCATTACAGCTAAATTCAACACCATCAGAAGTTTTAACCATCAGCTGTACAGCGTGACTGAAGTTAAAAAGGCGCTATCCTGTAATGACGACAAAAGACAAACCCTTCCAGACAACATCCACACTTTACCATTCGGTCACTATTCCCTCAACCCTATTGACTAATAACCCTTTCATCGTCCTAGATCCTCTATCCTTTTCCTTTCCGTAAAAAAAGGGGAAACACAGCAATGTTAAGCTGTGTTTCCCCTTTTTTTACACAAGTTTTGAATGACCTTGAACTATATGTATATATATATATATAAGCAGATTTATACAAAAGAATATTTAATACCATATCAGCTGCCTTCGTGAAACCATCATGTCAGACCTGAAGGAGAAGATTATTAATGAACTACACAAACCTGCAAGAATAAAGTTTCCAAGAAGAAATACTGTTATAAAAGGGATAAATGATCTATATCAAGCGGATTTAATTGAAATGCGACCGCATAGCAGAATAAACAAAGGATTTAAATATATACTCACAATTATTAATTGTTTTACAAAAGTTGCAGACGCTTTGCCTCTAAAGGACAAGACTGGTAAAAGCGTAACAGAAGCCATGGAAATAGCCATAAAAAGAGATAAAAACAAAATTAAACATTTACAAACTGATGATGGAACAGAATACTTTAATACAAACTTTGCACAGTTAATGAATAAATATAAAATAAATCATTATTCTACAAATTCAGAGAAAAAAGCTGCTATTGTAGAAAGATTTAATAGAACCTTAAAAGGAGCACTGTATAAACAATTTTCAAAAAGAGGTTCTTACGTATGGTATGATGTTTTACCACAATTAATAAATGATTATAACAACAGGTTTCATAGAACTATTGGTATGAAACCTAACAAAGTAAATAGAAGAAATGCAAAAGATGTATTAAAACGCATAAAGAAAAATACAAAGCCTAAAGTAGAAAAAATGCAGCCAAGAAAATTTAATGTAAGTGATAAAGTACGGATTAGTAAATATAAGGGAGTGTTTACCAAAAAATACCTTCCCAATTGGACGAATGAAGTTTTTACAGTGTATAAAGTGCAACCGACTGTACCTGAAACGTATATCCTAAAAGATAACAAAGGAGATTTGTTGCAAGGTGCATTTTATGGACATGAAATGTTAAAGTCAACAGTAGGTGATGTATATCTTGTTGAAAAAGTGTTACAAAGAAAAAAGGACGCAGTTAAAGTGCGGTGGTTAGGGTTTAACAAAACTGAGGATTCATGGATACCTATAAAGGACTTGGTTTAATACAAGCAACTCATTTCATCGTTAACCTTTGAGCAGGATGGAGATTATTCACCATAAAGATCGATTCAATATTAATAACATAGATGATTTAACTGTGGATAACGTTAAAATCAACAATGGTAAACACGGTAGTTTACTTCCAAACACTGTTCGATGTATAGTAAGTGGCCCCTCAAACTGTGGAAAGACCAATGTTGTCTTTAATTTGATCACTAATCCGCAGGGATTAAGGTTTAGTAACCTATATATTTTTTCAAAGTCTCTACATCAACCAAAGTATCAATTGCTGGATAAAATCCTATCTGATGTGTCTGATGTTAATTTTTACAAATTTAACGCTAGTGATAGCATTATGCAACCAAACGAAGCGAAACCGTATTCTGTATTTATATTTGACGATGTATCTTGTGAAAATCAGGATACTATTAGAAACTACTTTGCCATGGGAAGACATAATAACATCGACAGCATATATATAGGACAAACTTATAGCAAAATCCCAAAACAACTTATCAGAGATAATGCAAATATTCTAATTGTATTCAAACAAGATGATACTAACCTAAAACATATATATAACGATCATGTGAATGCGGATATGCCATTTGAAAAGTTTAAAGAGCTTTGCGGAAAAGCATGGGCGGAAAAGTATGGATTTTTGGTTATTATGAAAGATCAAGCTATAAAAGATGGTCGTTATAGAATAGGTTTTGATAAATTCGTTTTAATACACTGATTAGCGGTATTACTGTACAAGTCGTCAAGGTGTGAAGATGGTTAACCAGGAAAAGCTATTAAAGGAAATAAAATCACTTAGTGATTCTATTAGACAAAAAAACCGAGCTTTAAAATCAGGTATAAATGAAAGAGAGCAATTTTTAGAAACAACATTCAAACCTGTTACTGAACCTTTAAAGCGATTAGCACAAAATATGGAAAGACCTTCATTTCGCTTCGAAGGAGACAAAATGCTACCAATTTCCAAATATGAAGAAGAATTTCAGAATGATGAAAGTTCTGACCAGTTACAAACATCTGAAGAAAGCGACGAGTATGAAGAAAGCGGAGATATAGGAGATTTAAGGGAAAAGAACATTGCAGGAGATACAAGTACAGAAGATACAAGTGCGGAAGATACAAGAGCAGAAGAAGAGGATATCAACCCATCCAACTTAAGCAAATTAGGCACAGATATTATGTTTAAAGGAACACTTGGAAGAAAATATACATTAAAAATGTTACATGGCACACATGCTAATCGAAATTATCATACATATGGAGCTAGAATAGAGGATAAAGGATTAATGATTGGAGATAGAAAGTTAGATATAAACGAAAATGATGATATAGTTATTGGTGATAAGAAATATAAAGGCACAACAGGTTTGTTTGAACTCATCTTTAAAAATAATCCTGGTAAATTTACTAAAAAGGATTTACAATTGTTTAAAAATATACTAGAGTATACAAATGCACATAGAAAAAAATATTCCAAAGAACTACCTATTCATAGAAACAGGTCAATAAAATACACAAACATTATATCTAGTCTTTTCCCCTCGAAATCAAATAAAGCTCCAATTAAAAGAAGAGCTTTATCTTCTGCTGAATTAAATGTTTTGCATAAAAAAAGAAAAACAACTGATCCTACTACATCTGGAAGGGGATTATTAAAAAATTTGTATAACACCAATATAATATATTACAACGATATAAATAAGTTAGTTGATCGAATGAGGTTATTACATGAAGCTATGGAAGCCGGGCACACTGGTTTAGAAAACGAATGGGTAGCTTTGGTTGATGAACTGCGAAAACGAGAAATAATTGTTCAGTAGACGTATATATATATATATATATATATATATATATATAGTAAGAACCTAAACGATAGCGATTCAGTTACATCATGAGTGTGGACAAGTTTGGACGGTATTCCGAGTTTGGAGTAAAATCTGGATATAGTGAAAAAAGAGCTGGGTTTCCGTTAACACCTGATGGTAATTATAATTTTGAAGGAAAAGTAATTCAAAATGTTGGTGATCCGCTTTTGTCTTCTGATGCGGTTACGGTACAATACATGGATAAAAGAACCCCGATTGTACACGAAGACCATTGGGGATTTTCCGGTAAAAGGTTAAGCAATATAAAACATCCCATTTATGATGGTGAAGCAGTAAATTTAGCGACTTTAAAATTGTTAACGATTTACAAAAAGAATGAAACTGATACAAGCTATGATGTAAAAAAATTAAAATTGTCAAATGTAGGTGATTGTGAGCAGGATGGAGACGCTGTAAATAAGAAAATATTTGATATAGTACACAAGAAATGGACTACAGAATATGAAAAACATATGGAAAGGTTTGGTGCAGCTTTATTTAATTATATCCATCGGGCTTCAGGAAGAGCTGTAGCTTCAGATGTTGACAGCCACAATTATTTAGACTGGAAAAAGATACACAATCCAGAAAAACCTAATCAATTAGATAAACCGTCTGAGCCTTCTAAAGTCAAGACATTAGGAAAGGGGGATAAAGTGAATGTGATTAATGAACCAACAGAAAACGATGAAGATTATATAAGAGAAAAAAGAATTTAAATACCCATGATAAGGGATAAAGCATCTACATTTAATTAATTAATCCATTTCTATATAATAAATGGATTTTAAACAGTATATATAATACAAGAAGCCAAGACTAATATTACATTCATTGTAAAACATTTATAGAGTGCACCTACTGATTGTAAGTTTGGCTATAAATAGTCATGCCGAGGGCTAAACGCATCAGTCATAATCGAGAGAGATTACAGAGAGGAAGGGGAATAGCATCAACAGCATTTTCTCTATTAAGTAAACCGGTTGGAGCTATAGTTAACAAGGCGATTGATTTATTACCTGTGGAATTACATTTACCTGGAGGATATCAATATTGTGGTCCTGGAACCAAATTAGAGAAACGGCTTGCTAGAGGAGATCCTGGAATAAATAAGCTTGATCAGGCTTGTAAACAGCACGATATAGCGTATTCCAAATTTGGTGATACAAAAAATAGATCAATAGCAGATAGAGCACTTTCTGAGAAAGCTTGGCAAAGAGTAAAATCTAGTGACGCGAGTATTGGTGAAAAAGCAGCGTCTTTAGCAGTAACAGCAGCAATGAAAGCAAAAACTACGTTTGGAGGAGGAGGAAAGAGAAGAAGGCGTGGGAAAAGACCCGCTAAGAAACAAGGAGGTAATATCAGAAGAAAACGTCGATCTACTAGTGGTAAAGGTAAAAAGAAACCAACAATATGGTCAATGATAAAAAAGGGAGGAGGACTATACCTAAGACCGTATCGTGTGTATTAAATAAGAAAGAGCAATTAATAATTAAAAACAAAGAATTAACCAATGAAGAACTGATTACATATGCTTCTTGTTTGAAAATCCCATTTTTTAGAGGAGTATTTATGAAAGATGAATTACCGGTTAAAATGTGGAAAAATGAGACTGGTATAGTAAATTTGGATAATAGTGAAGGATTAGGCACTCATTGGGTGTGTTACAAGAAACTTGGTGAAACGATTTATTATTTCGACAGTTTTGGAAACCTTCCACCACCGAAAGAACTTCAACAATACTTTCGTGCGGCAGAAAATGTTTTTTACAATTATACAAGAAAACAACCTGATGATACATCCATTTGCGGTCATTTATGTTTAGACTTTTTAGCTAAAAGTGTTAGTCAACTTTAAGATGTCTTCGTATACAGTGTCATTAACCGGTAACTCATGTACTTTGCGCAGTATTCTGTTTCCAGCGCTACGTTTGCAAAAAGGAAGACTATGGGAAGCCGCATTATTGGATTTAACAACATATAACTCTATTCCAAACGTTAGTGAAGGAATTAATAACAAAATACATTATTACAAGACAAAAGATAATAAAGGAAAATATTCAGCTTTGGAAGAATTCAGTTTACCAACAGGAGCTTATGAAATTGATAATATAAATGAAGTTATACAAAAACATATGGGAAAAGAAAATATAACGATAAAAGGCAATAACAATACAATGAAAGCCGAAATTACTTCTAAGTATTATATTGATTTTGGCCAAGAACGTTCAATTGGTAGTTTATTAGGGTTTTCTAAGGAAACAAAGGTATTAGAACCTAATACAACTCATTCTGGGAATAGAACTGTGACGATCATCAAAGTAAACAGCATAGACATTACATGTAACATTATACAAGGATCCTACAGAGATGGAGAAAATCGGCATATATTACACACATTCTACCCATCAGTCGCACCGGGTTTCAAGATAGTAGAAAAGCCTCAAAACCTTGTGTACCTACCGTTAAACACCAGTTTCATTTCAGACATCGTGCTGAACATAGTGGATCAAGACGGAAACCTTATTGACTTTCGAGGAGAAGCTATTACTGTAAGAATACATATAAAATCATCCGCTTAGATAATGGGGTTATCATTTAAAAAGAGAGAGCCAACCAGCAAAGAGGTCAGTAGCTCATCAGCTGTAGAAGGATTAACAAGTGACAACATTCGTTTTCTAGAAGAAATTGGATTAAAGGTCATTAACAATGGATATACTGGATATAGCGCAGGGCCCAACATTCGACGAGACCTTATGGGAAAAGGAATATCACACGCACAACCCTTACGCTTCGTCCAAATTAAACAATAACGATGAAATTAGGATTCCTATACAACAACAAGACATTTATACTCTTCCTTGCGAAAGTTATTTATATATTGAAGGAAAAGTAACAAAAGCTGACGGTACTGTTGGAACCACTGTTCCGTTCATAAATAATCCTATGGCATTTTTGTTTGACGAGATTAGATATGAAATTTCAGGAGTTACAGTCGATTCAACAAAAAAGGTTGGAATTTCCAGTACCTTAAAAGGATTAGCGTCTTTAACACCAAATGAGAAGAATCTGTTAGCTGTTGCAGGATGGGTTGCACCAGACAAAAGTATAATTACTCCTGACGCTTCGGGAAACTTTGATTTTTACGTACCTTTAAGATTACTTTTAGGATTTGCTGAAGATTACAGAAGAATAATAATAAATGTAAAACAAGAACTAGTTTTATTAAGGTCATCAAACGATAATGATATTATTAAAGCATCTGCTGGAACAACTGAAGCCAATTTAGACTGGAAACTAACATTAGACAAGATTGTTTGGAGAGTACCACATGTGCGACTAAATGATGAACACAGGATTACATTATTAAGAAAGTTAAAATCAGATCGAGACATTGTAATGCCATTCAGAAGCTGGGAGTTTCATGAATACCCCGTTTTACCTTCAACACAACGGCATACATGGACTGTAAAAACTTCTACTCATTTGGAAAAAGCGAGATATGTAATCTTTGGATTACAAACAAAGAAAAAAAGTATATTAACTGAAAATGCTGGTGAATTTGACCATTGTAAATTAACAAACTGTAAAGTGTTCCTGAATTCACAATTCTTTCCCTACGACAACTTTAATATCTCTTTTGATAAAAAAAGGTACAGTGTTTTATACGATATGTACGCTAGGTTCCAAAATTCATATTACGGCAAAACAAACACACCTCTACTATCTCCCGTACAGTTTGAATCGAAATCTCCGATTGTTGTAATTGATTGCTCCAAACAAAACGAATCTGTAAAATCGTCTAGTGTTGATATAAAAATAGAAATGGAATTTCAAGAAAACGTACCTGCAAATACATCTGCGTATTGTTTAATTTTGCACGATAAAATTGTTACATACACACCGTTGACTGGTATCGTAAAGACGGTATTGTAAAACGTTGTACCACCACCGGCACCGCCACTGTCGCTAACCTATAAATAGCGGAGCAACAATGCAGGTCTTCAGTTGATCGTCTATCATCGCATGGGCAACATCTTCTACAAAATGAGTTCTCCATCTGTTGTACAAGGTGATGCAGAGGTAGCACCGTTATTGGAACGTGATAATACTAGTGAAGAAAAAATCATCAAGGAAATAACTGCATTTTTAAAGTTTGGTAAAAGAGATAGAGAGGAGGAAAGTAATGCAGACCCATCAAAGGTAGTACCAAAGAGGAAGAAGAAAGTTGAAGAAAATATTCCTCCTCACATTTTAACTGAAGTTTTTTTGCGAATCTTTTACCCCATCTCAGCATGCATCAGTAAAAGTGTATCAGTTGGATTGATGAAGTCATTGGATTATTCCCCTACAGTAATACTACACCATGGAACAAAAAAGGTTTTATTTTCGCAAAATGCTTGGGAGTCATTTTTGAAACATGTACATTTAATAGAATGTTATTTAACTAACAGTTTGTGTGGAAGGAAAACACATATTCGACTTTTGGATTGTGACAATGAAATCGATATTGTTAAACATCGTGGACAACTACAAGTGCGAATTAGAGACTTGACTCAACATGAAAATAAGATTCTACTGTCACATGAAGAATTCTACGTTTTAAACTACGCAACAGAACCTATTACAAGGTACATGAGACAGTTGGTATTTGCAAGCGCTATTATTAAAGAATATTTGGTCGATACCTTGGAAAAACAACCTGATAGCACCATCGTGTACGGACCTGTGGATACATCTATTTTTAATAGAATACCTCATGAAGTTTGCATGTGGAGAAAGTTAAAGGATTTTGAACCACTTGTAGAAATCGCTACAGAAGCTACAGAAGAAACAACACAGGAAGAAGAAACGGAGAAACAAGAAGAAGAAGAAAACGAAACACAAGAAGAAGAAGTTAAAAAAGACTAAAGTTTGACTTAGTAAAGAAGAACACACGTGGGGTAGGCCTATTGGGGACGGTGCCCACGTTAAATATACACCAACGCGCCTGCAACTGTACGGCCTGGTATTTAACCTACCGTGGTGTGGAAAACAGTTTAGTTGATCGCTAGGTGCCATGATGAGCGGAGGGGATGAAGAAGTGAGTGTAAAGCCTTGTGTAATAGAATTTCAAGCATTTCGAAATAATGATGATAGGTTTATTATCAAGGAATTAGTAATTTTAGACTTGCTTACATTTGTAGCCTACCCATTCACGTTTGATGCTCCTTTTTCTTTTAACAAACTTAACACCAAAGCAAAAAGTACAAACAAATGGATAACAAACTACTTTCATCACATACATTGGTATGAAGGATTTATAAGCTACAGTAATCTGCACAGTATTATGTTTAACTTTTGCAAACAATATTCACATATATACACAAGAGGATTAGAAAAAAAGAACTGGATACAAAAGTACACGCACGGTGATGTTTTCGATATAACTATCAGTAAGGACTTTAACATTAATCTCGGTAATATTTGTGTCGCTGCAAAAGATCTTAAACACGGCCAAACAAACTGTGCATTGTACAACGCGTATCGTTTGGCTGCTTACTTGAAACAAACGCAGGAATGTGGTGGGGGTAGTGGAGAACAGAAATGTGGTGGGGGTAGCGGGGCCTATAAATACGAGGAGACAGCACCGCTCCAGCACGAGTATTATTCGAGACTCCGAAGAGGCAACATCACAGAAGACACCACTGACGAAGATGACATCACAACAGTTTCTACAAACACTGGTTGATCAATTCAACACTCATTCAAAATCCGACCTTCTGCTAACTAAAAAGTGTTCAGAACTAAAAGAACAAAAACACTACATTATTCATAACATCAAGAAAGTGGAAACCACACATGGAGAAGCAATTCTAGTTTCATTGAGCGAAGGACCTTTCTCTCCAGGAGATGAGCCGAAGTTTCAAGTATTTCTTCCAAAACGATTTGTTCAACTGCTACAAAATGAAGATTTGCGAGATATTCAACCGGGGACGTTGTATTTGGTATCACACGGTGTAAGCGGCAACAACTCGACGGAACTCACTCTGCACATCACGCATCCTTGTACATAATGTCTCTGTTTGTATTTCTAGTTATCAATGTTAAACTTAAGTTTATTGTATTGTAAGATGTTTGTTTAATAAAGAAAATAAAAAAAAATAAAATAAAATAAAATAAAAAAAAATAAAAACAGCAACACAGCAGTATATTATTTTATATACTGCTGTGTTGCTTTTTTTAAAATTCAAATGGATGACCTTGAACTTTCATTCAGGGTTAACTTATGAAGAGGTATAAAAGAGAGGGAGCAGTGAAGTTAGTCTCAGTCTTGTCTAACACACGCTGCAGCTAACATGTCGGTGTCACCTATGAAAAATTTATTTTTCGATAACAATTTGAAGACATATTGTTGCGAGTTACAATGTTTTAAAATACCAGGCGATCAAGTTGACGGGAAAGCTTGTCGTAAGTGCAAGTGTTTCAGCTATTGCATATGTAGATGTAAAACGTATCAAATGAACCGACAAGATAAACTACAAGAATTACGCCGAAGGATTGCATTACTGTGGCGGCGAATGTAGTAGCAACCAGCTGCCACCTGCCGCCTGCCATCTGCTGTCCGCCATCTTCTCCGCCCCACCATTTTGTTTGATACCAGAACGCTAGCTAGCGAATAGTCAGTACACCTCCGGCTCTCGACTGGTGAACATCGAGTGCTCTTCACAAACGTAAAACATTGTATTAAAATGTCCATTAAAATTAGGTGTATTCATTATGACTCTATTCATCTGGCGACTTTCCAAGACCTCGAGGTTTTTAATGAAGAGTTAAGACTTCTCATTGCGTCCGGTTACGATTTATCTTTGGAACTTTACGCATCAAAAAACAACATGGACTCTGCGCAGGAATCGAAGTATATACCGTCTTTATTCAGAAAGCGAAGTGATGGCCGCAACTCGTCCGGATCAACAACATCGATGACAACCAACAACGGGGAACTATTGTAAACATGAATTATTGTAAACATAACTTATTGTAAATAAAAATAAAGTAATATTTGTATTAGTACTACCTCGCACTCGTATCATTCGATTGCTTCATTCGATAATTTTCATTCGATATTTTATCGAATTAAAACTATCGAATCACAATCGGATTTTACGCGTGCGAGGTAGTACTTTTTTAAAATTACCTCCCCGTGACCTTGAACTTTGAACTTTTACTCATTTCGTCACAAAACCACCTACGTCACTGGCTCAGCCCCAGATAACATCTTTCATGACTCAGCACTTCCGGTCACGTGACCGGATGACGTCACTTCCGGCGCAAAACCCGCAAACCCACACTACTTTCGAGCAATAAGCAACAAAAAATACTTGTGATAATTTTATAAAAAAGCTCTACATATGTAACGAACATGTTAAATTGACACATGTTATCTTTCATTTAGCATTGCCATCAAAGTACAACAAGCTGCTTTATAAAAGGTCTTAAAAATATGTACTTCTTAATTGTTTACTTTTCACTATACTACATAAGGGTCATGTAAAGTTTTAAGGAACTTTTCGATATGTAAACGCGTAAATTACTCTTTTAGATGATTAGGTTCAACTCATAAGAAACATTAGAAAGCGTGTTTTTTAGTATTAAGGAACAAAACAACAGACACAAGGTGGTAGTTACGACGATGTCTCTGTACTTTGAGTGTAAGTTACAAGAACAATAATGTTGGGCAGAAGGCTCTAATCAGGTAAAAGCTTCTGGTTTTGACTGGTTTGAAATGATAAACACATTTGAAATGTTTTATGAAAAAAAGAAAAAACTACAGCTCATCATATTAGATAATGATAGTAAAAATATAATCTTACACATATCAAATTAAAATATCATTCATTTATGAAGATTAAATTATCTATGCTGTTTTAATATATTTGTGAAACAGTAAACTGTAAAGAGTTGAACAGTAGCTACCAATACATAAAACGTAATAACAATAGTCACTAGACAAATATGAACTATCACTTAATAAAAGTTTTACGTTTACTCTCTAGAGTTTACCTTCCACATATTTTCATAATTCTGTAAGAAAAATATTTAAGTTAAAATTGTGGGAGTTTGGCAAATCACAGGGTTATGGGAGACATCTTAAAGGTCTCGATCCCAGGGACTCGAGGAAAATAGCAGTTTTTCCAAAAAGTTGCCAGCAAACGAGAAACAACGTAAAACAACCCCCATAAGTAAAGCATGGAGATTTAAAAATGTCTGCTTTGTTTACATTACAACTTGTGATTAAGTGTCTACTTTGTTTACGAACTGACATGTGTTCCTACTTCCTACGTTGTTTTAGTTTCCACAGCTCGTAAAGAGGAAAAAACTAGATAGGCAGGGGAGAACGGTTAGGGGCTCTATATAGCCCCTTCAAGCCACTAGTGATTTAACAAATGTGTTCATCAATTACTGCTGAACATGCATTTTGATTGGTTTCAAGCTTAAAACTTCGACTAATAAATACAAAATAATTAAAATACATGCCATGTATCATATATATATGGAGGTTTTACTATTACACATCATTACAGTTAAACAGTTCATGACAGTTTTATTACACATCACTCATACAGTTCAATAACATACAATACACCATAACACCATACACCACAACATACAACACAATAACACTATTAAAAGACAACATTTAGGAATTGAAAATTTAATAAAAACTCTGCTTGGGAAAAAGACGGCTAGGAAAAGATGTAAACGTTTCAGGTCTTCGAGGAACAGATAGACGAAACCAGTACCGTGTAGTAACAGTAACGGCTCATTCAGGAACAGATAGACGAAACCAGTACCGTGTAGTAACAGTAACGGCTCACTCAGGAACAGATAGACGAAACCAGTACCGTGTAGTAACAGTAACGGCTCACTCAGGAACAGATAGACGAAACCAGTGCCGTGTAGTAACAGTAACGGCTCACTCAGGAACAGATAGACGAAACCAGTACCGTGTAGTAACAGTAACGGCTCACTCAGGAACAGATAGACGAAACCAGTACCGTGTAGTAACAGTAACGGCTCACTCAGGAACAGATAGACGAAACCAGTACCGTGTAGTAACAGTAACGGCTCACTCAGGAACAGATAGACGTAACCAGTACCGTGTAGTAACAGTAACGGCTCACTCAGGAACAGATAGACGTAACCAGTACCGTGTAGTAACAGTAACGGCTCACTCAGGAACAGATAGACGAAACCAGTACCGTGTAGTAACAGTAACGGCTCACTCAGGAACAGATAGACGAAACCAGTACCGTGTAGTAACAGTAACGGCTCACTCAGGAACAGATAGACGTAACCAGTACCGTGTAGTAACAGTAACGGCTCACTCAGGAACAGATAGACGAAACCAGTACCGTGTAGTAACAGTAACGGCTCACTCAGGAACAGATAGACGAAACCAGTACCGTGTAGTAACAGGAACGGCTCACTCCTTGCTTTGTTGGATACGTCCCAAGCACAGATAGGTGTGTAATCTATGTGAACGGGCAAAGAAAGGAAAAAAGAGGATGCCAACCTCTTTAAAAAATATGCTTGGTGCTTAATTATGTAAACCATTTTTTCCCGTATATGACCTAGAAAAGTACTTGAACCTCATCCTAGAATCGCTTGTATACGCCAAGATGAGTATGTGATATAAACCCTAAAGTAGTGATAAATGTGTGAAATTTGTTTACCGTTAATTACCGAGTATAATGCCGAATTTGGAATTTTACCTAAAAAATGTAACGGGACTTCTTAAGATTAAAACTAAGGAAACCTTCTTTCCTGACATCTATTATTTTTGTAGTTTTATTCATTTTTAGTGTCACACATAACCATTTCAATAGAAATGTGTGTTCGTATTTATAAAACATTGAATTTGCTGAATTACCTATATGTTTGGTTACTAGTTTTATTATGCTGACTAAATGATTGTGAGTCAATAATTTTGTTTACTTAGATAATTTATTAAATTACATAATAACAAAATTATGCGTTAAAACCTAACCTACACTCCATTTGCTAATGATGGTTTAATCAGTGGCACATTACGTTTTTATTTTGGTTTGTTATTGTTATTCACCAACAATTAGCATCAAAGTTATTCACATTACTGTGACAGCTTAAACGTACCAATTAATAAGACCATTGGCTGTTAATGTAAACAAAATAACATTTAGTTATAATGTAGTCATGGCGTATATGCAGTATAAAACGAAAGAATTTTCCAAGTACAACTTGGAGAGTGTCGGAGAAGATTGATGAATGTGTTCAACTTTATGCAGTTTTTAAACCAACAGTATTATCATATATCTCATAAGTAGCTTCTGACTAAATAAAAATATCGTTTGAAAATAGGTTTATACATTTTAATAAAATATAAACTGCGTATTCAATATACTTAATGGAATGCAGCATTTAATTAAATGGTTTAAAAATCTAATTTTAAACATTGATGATAAAAACCTGTCTTTAACTATATAATAGGTTTTAAAAATGATACTTTTTTGCGGAACAAAAACAACAACAAAATATTGCACGCTATGAAAGAAAATTACCTTAACAATATTTTACAAGATAGGATAGTTACGATAAGTATTGAAATTAGTTTAGAGTGCAACGTTAATTATTTTTTCTGATTTTGAAATAAACGTTCGTAAAAAATTAATGGGATAGAAAAGTTGGATTCATGCGGGGATAAGCCATTGGGGCAATTCGGTGCTGGGGCAACGGTAGTCTCTTGCCGGGTCCCGTTTAAAGGAGCCAAACAAACGCGAGCTCGTCGCAACGATCACAGCCAATCAGCTGTTAGCTTGCCGAAGCACCTGTCAGTCGAGGCTTTGCTTTATTTTAATTGACAATTTTTACTCTCTGTTCTATGAGTACCAACATAAGTACTGGAGAAAAAAAATCTCTAATTAGTTCGGCAAGAGAAGGTTTATTTTATTTTTTTAAAACGATAGTGCGTTAAAAGTAGAACGAACATTAAAATAATAAACATGTTATAATAATAGTAAACAGATGATTGTCATAACCAATATAACCTAATTCATGCATCGATAAATATGAGTAATTATATCATGTTATAACATTATTTTACCTGATCCCTTTTTAATCACAGTTCGTGTAATAATGTGCTTAGTTTAAATTTGTTGTTTTATAATACATTTTACGTCATATAATGTACCAGACATTATATCCATAGTTATGTATGTTGGCTGTAAGTTCAAGGAACGAAATGAAGCTAATCTGTTAATAACACCGAACATTTTCATTGGCTGACAAGATTTCATTCATCATTGTTGTCCCAACGCCAAATTGGACGAACGCATGGTTCCCATTACTACCTGTTCTAAAAAATTAGAAATTCAACAAGTAAGAATACAACATCTTTTTTGATGATATGAAAGTGCCTTGAACCATTGTTTAGGTAGTAACTTTGAATTTGTATGAAAAAGTGCATAACTTGTAACATTTCATTTGTTAAATATTTTTGGTAGGTACAAAATAATCTGAATTTAATTTTAGAAAAAATCACTCTGGATTTGATTTGGAATTGGTTTAAATTTATTAAGCCTGGGTTTACTGGTTACACTCAGGTTTTACTTAGACTAAATTAAAGTAACCTTAAATTTAACTACATGTCTAGTGATCCTTGGTACTCCAGGAAAATGTCTGTCATTTACCTTACGTCATTCAGCCTAAGAGCATTGACTATACACACTACGTGAGTAGACGAGTTATTGGATTCGTGGATTTGAAGACGGCAAAAGTGGCGCGTAGTGAGTATAGTCACGTAGTGATGTAGTGTGTATACTTACGTAGTGATGTAGTGTGTATACTCACGTAGTGTGTATAGTCACGTAGCGATGTAGTATGTATGCGCACAAAGTGCGTATAGTCAGGTAGCGATGCAGTGTGTATACTCACGTAGTGTGTATAGTCACGTAGCGATGTAGTATGTATTCTCACGTAGTGCGTATAGTCACATAGTGATGTAGTGTGCATACTCACCTAGTGCTTATAGTCACGTAGTGATGTAGTGTGTATACTCACGTGGTGTGTATACTCACGTAGTGTGTATAGTCACGTAGTGATGTAATGTGTATTCACATGTTGTGTGTATAGTCACGTAGTGATGTAACGTGTATACTCACGTAGAGATGTAGTGTGTATAATCATGCAGTGTGTATAGTCACTTAACGATGTATAGTGTATGCTCACGTAGTGCGTATAGTCAGGTAGCGATGCAGTGTGTATACTCACGTAGTGTGTATACTCACGTAGTGTGTATACTCACGTAGTGTGTATAGTCACGTAGTGATGTAGTGTGTATACTCACCTTGTGCGTATAGTCATGTAGTGATGTAATGTGTATACTCGCGTAGTGTGTATAGTCAGGTAGCGATGTAGTGTGTATACTCACGTAGTGTGTATAGTCACGTAGCGATGTAGTGTGTATACTCACGTGGTGTGTATAGTCAATGCTAAGATTTTGTTGGTTTTCATAATAAACATTTGTTGTTTACTACATAATGAACCTCAGTAAACATATTTCAAATACAAAATTGCATTTATTAAAGCTATGACATCTGTTTTTTACCAATTCAATTGGTAATACAATTGTTGTGTTGAAACCCCCAACCTCAATTTTATCGTATCCAGTGTACCACAGGAAAAATTTAGAATAAAAAAATTGTTTATAGTCTAGGGTAAATAGGCATTGACCCGACAATTTTAAATAACAAGCTGACATTTGTTGGAGGTGTTCAGAAGACCATTTTATAAGACATAATCAAATTCCCAAAATTTCCCACTTGGAGAAAATCCTCCATCTTGGATTTTTCCCCAGATTTTTTTGAGTTTTTAAAATATAATATTTTTTACTATTACATTATTCTTTAAAAAAAATAGTAATTTGGTGTTTAAATCTTTGCTCTGTGTCAATTGGTTAGAATTCAATTGACGTAGAGCAATGATAAAAACAACAAATAATTTGTTTTGTTAAGCCGAATTCAATGATGAAAACTAAAATTTTAATTCTTAAAATATTATATGTAAACAACTCAAGAATCCAAAAAAGGCGGATTTTTTCCATGTGGGAAATTTTGGGAATTTGGGTATGTTTTATAAAATGGTCAACTGAACATTTCCACCAAATTTCAGCTTGATATTTAAAATTTCCAAGTTAAGTAATATTTTGTTTAAATGCACGGACTATTAAACAAATATGCATTTCCTTTCTAAATAACATTACACCTCTTTTTATTACAGACTCGTCCCCACTGACCGACTGTTAGTCTATATGGGGGTTTATTTCTTAAGGTATATACATGATGTAATCATGCACGGAAATAAAGATTGGTTTTTATTTGAATTTTGTTTTGATTTGAATTACTACTGGATCATTAAGGTCAATCAGGTAATAGAACTTTATATTATTTACTGAATTCGTTTCGTTTAACAATTACAACAAAAATTTATATGTTACTTAACTGGTTTTAGTCACGATATCACCTTTACATTTGGTACATTGTACTAACCATTTATACACATTTAAAAATATACAAATGCAGCTGAACCGATAATGCAGATACAAATACAGCAGCAACCGCCATAAAAGACAAACCTCCAGAGCCACAGTTTGATTTTTTCCTCTTCATTTCGTGGTTGACGGATTTTCGTAGTCTTTGGAGGGTGTTTTGGAATTAGTTACCTCTTGAAGCATAATTTTTATTAGAGGGATGTCTAAAGACCTAAGTTTTTCTGTAGAAAAAATGGCCTTCATTAAGGTCGAGAACACTGATAAAAATTACAAAGTCGATATTAAAACAAACACAACGTCTTTACCCACCTCAAGTGTCTTCAACACAAAAACAATTTTTTTGGTATCTTTTTGGGACATCAGATTCTAACTAACCTTCATAAGTTTGCATTCTTAACATAATCAGTTAAGACAACCAGGATCACACTTTTCTGCCCAATAATAATGTTTTGTTATTATTCTTACATACAATGTAATACAATATTTTAATAAAACAAAATTTTAATAATTAAAAAAAATTATATACACGCAACCAAATCAGAGAGTTTAAATCTTGATACAGTTTACTTTGCTTGATACTTCACAAAAGGGTTCAAACTATGTTAACATCGTTACATTTTTTTAATTTAGAGGAAATATTTATATGATTTGTTTAAATTACGGCATCTTTTTTAAAACGTTCGTCATACGGTCCTGCATTTTATCTTTACTAATTCCGGCGTTTTCGTTGAAATATCATGAACGAAGTTGTGATCTGATTAATTTGAGTCACAAACAATATTAATTAACTTTTGAGACTAAGTATTTCCTTAGGGAAACTTCATTTTTCACAATTACTTCCTAAGGGAAATTATATTCCGTCATTATTTAGATATATTTAAAATCTTCGTGTTTGTTGAAATAACATACTCCAACCTTTTATATTATGACCTTAGAAATTAAAACAATCGGAATATGTATATTTTTCATTCCACGATCTAACGAAAGCAATAATTGTTTTAATAATTGTGTTTTAATTAATCCTGGACCATTAGTGTATCACATTTAATTTGTTTGTACTGAAATAAATTACCGGTGCTTATTCTAGTATATACTGTAAATATAACATACACAAAGTGTTGAAAAGCATTACAAATAAAGATACTAGCCAATACCATACAAACTTAAATACTCGGCAGAGGTACGTTAGGTTATGTTATCACTAAATTACCAAATCATTATAACCATCACCAGGATGAGTTGGAAGGTTTAGCTGAACATAGCTCCATAGAGCACTCTATAAGTTATAAATTAAAAAAAATAACAAATAGTAAATAAAAAATAGACAAATATTGATCTCTTGTTTCTGGCAATTAAGGGAAGGTCTACAGCGGAAATCCACATCCTAAGTACTGTGACAAACGTGTCTCTGACAGTATAGCAATTATTATTAATGTTGTTATCATCATTTTTCTTCGACTCATAATTTAGTTAATGCCCTTTGGAGTTAGGCTGGGTTATTATGTAGTACCTTAGTAAAAACGTAACCGAACCTAACTCCGCAGAGCGCTGTTAGGTTAGCCTTTATCTTTATTTGCTAGACTTTATCTTCACTTGTAATGCTTTCCGTCACTTACCATGTTATATTTACAATACATACTAAGGTATTTGATAATAATAACAATGCTGGACTGCAATTAAAGAGTGGTGTGGTGCGCAGACTACAACGTATCGCTTGTTAAGACGTCAAGTATTTTAGTTAGTCCTTATTTCCATATATTTTTAAGGCAGAGGCTACTTACACGTCCGACGTGAGCCGCTACTGTTCACGTCCGTTCCAAATTATGCACCGTACGTTACTTTTCCTGTGATTTTTAAAACAAATTGAGAGCCAGAAAACCTCCTAACCTAACGTAACGTAACGTAACCTAACATAACCTAACCTAAGCGGTAGCGAAGTGAATTTTACCTTACATTGGACGTGTACGTAGTCACTTCGTATTTTGAAATCGGAAAGCTTATATCCAAGTATTTAACACAATTGAAGTTGATACTCTAATAATCCAGTTACCGAATAGATCAATAGAAAGTAGTAATGATAATGATAAGGTAGAGGAACAGCCCACTGTATTGGTTATGATTAATGTGCGGGGTACGGGATCATTGCTGACGCCGGTAAAAAATATGCTTAGTGCCGATAAAGTGGTTCAGTGCCTTGAATATACAGTTCTAATCGCTAGAAAAACAAACGTATATGCCTCTCGAATGAGGCTAGCTATCAGTTCATTAAACTATCTCGTTCTGTTTATATTAAATAATTTGAACCGAAGACGACGATGAACTAATAATAAGTTAAACCACAAATTCCTTGATAAATAAGACGTCGCTTGCTGTTAAAATTGTAGCTAGACTAAACTAGTAAAGTTACGAACTTGCCTCTCTGAAAGAAGCTCCCTTTTTTATAAAAAGTTTCTGGTGATCTACTTTATTAGGAAAGTTCTTCAACATGAAGTACTTATCTACGATTGGCCTTGTGTTAAATCACATTCTACTAGTTAATTCAAAACTAATTATTAATTTAGTCTTCGCCTGCTAACAAAACTGAGGAACTGACTGCTATGTGCGTATAGCATATTGAAACTCACACAAAAATAATCTCCAGGTTAAATTTCTTATAAATCTGTCCGAAGTCAGTCTGAAAACACAGAGGTAGATAGTCGTGTAAAATGGCCCGACAAATCGAGCAATCACAATTAACTGATCGATGTTGCCAACACGTTGTCACTGCGAACTAATAACAACGTATGACTCCAATAACTGTATAGAATCACTGTATTTCAAGGTTCCAGCTTTTCTAATGTTCCAACCTTTTAAACAATGTATATTAGAGTAGAAGTAAAATGTCATAGTTGTATTACAAGTGGAAGTTTTTAATGTAATATATATGTAGTATATGTATGTATACACCCATGGGTGTAAAAATACGACCGTATTTTCACATTTTAGTTGGGAACAGTTGATTTAAATGAGGAAACCTAAATGCAGATATACTTATTGTTAGTTTGTTTGTTAGTGAGTTATACGTAAATATTAACGTTTCCCCCCCAGTGATGGATTATTTTATTGGACTAGTGTTTTAAATAAGGCATTAGTGAGATACAGATCATATTAGTACGAGAACACAGGTTTTATATGATCACTTTTTAACAAAATATATTGTATATCCCAAAGATGGCAGAATCGTCACGCAACAGTGCTTCACAACCATTTTCGTAGTTTTGAATAAGTTACTTCATGCTTTGTGTTTTGTACAGGGTGAGTTTTAAATGAGTCACCGTCTACTTTTTTATTTTTGTTTGAGATATAGACTCCGGACCACCGCCGATCATTGTTGACCAATACTGCCATATTGGATCCACCATATCGAATTACATTTATTTAAAGTACCGGTAAAGGTGGGGTTGTATCATGTAAAACTACAGTTTTAAGATGAACATAATGCCACAATCCGTTTTATAAAACATGATTTGTTCTGGAAATATTGATGATTTAAGAACATTTATTTTAGAGAGATTTTAAATGTCCCAACCTTAAAACATGGCCATATAGGCTACCAGTCAATAAATCAAATAATGACCATGATCTGCTAGCGATCATTGTTGAGGGGAATTTGCTTAATTTTTAACAGTTTAAAATTTTTGGCCGCCAGCTTGGATTTGCCATTTTTGAATGAGACATTTTTTCAGATCTAAAGATGAGGTTGGGACCATTCATTTACAACTGTCTTTCTACGCTGAAACCAATACCGCAATCTGTTTCTAACTATTACTTTTCGATCTCATAATACTGACAGATTTCTGTTTAAAATTTCAAAAAGGGTCAATATGATGAGAACGGAAGCTAAAATTTAAACAGGGGTTTCAGCATTGGTTTCAGCGTGGAAAAAAAGTTGGAAATAATGGCTCACAACCCCACCTTATGCTTGATAATCTCATTCCAAAATGGCAGATCCAAAATGGCGGCCAAAAATTGTAAATTGTTCAAAATGAGTTGAATGCCCCTCAGCAATGATCGGTAGCAGTTTAGATCATTCTTAAATAACACAAACTATTGTTATTGTTTTACACACCTTTGTTATAATAAAATAGAATTTTTACTTTTTAAACTACTGCTTTTTAATAATAGTTATTTGTGCAACTAGTGAGCAAAGTGAGCAATTGCCTCACTCGAGAGAAATCCTTACTCACGAGCCGTAGACGAGTGAGGAATGGTTTCTCGAGTGAGGCGATTGCACTTTGCACTCGAGTTGCACATTATATTTTTCCTACAGTTACCATAAAACAAATAAATTGGTAAAGAAACGTTATGGGAAATATCTTTTGCGACAGCAAAACCACCTTCAATGTTTACAAATGGCAAATCAATGAAATGGTGGCTTCTGCCGTGACGTGAAGTGTTGTGACAAATACAACAGTACAACAGCTGACCAGCTGATTTACAGCCAGTGCTGCCAACGTATTTCGCGCGCATACGACCTTGTCTGCATGTTACGCGCTCACTATTTCGTGCCTTCACGTTGCAAATCTGGAGTGAGACAAAGTAATTAGAGTGAGACAATGTTAACATTGTCTCACTGATGAGCGAATTGGCCACTTAGCTTTCTCAAATCAGTGAGAGAACATGTACATTGTTAGGTAACTGTAGGAAAAATTATTTTAATTTGTTCCTGAATTAAACTTGTCATACTGTCCTTGATCAAACCTTAGAATTTCATTCTGCGCCTACTAAAGAAAGTACTAGTTGTAACAGTGTCACTTATGTCATAAAAATGTAGATTTGGTGTGCACGAGTTGATCAATGTTGGATGGATTGTTTATCTGCAAGTCTAATATCCCCGCGTTTAAGTGTGTCAAAGACACTGTTAATTATGTCCTTTCTGGTTTCAAACGCGTGCATAAAGAGGAATAGGTTTGAGAATCTCTTCGTCTTCCATTTTGATCGTACTTGCTAAAACTTGGCAACACATCGTCCTCGTTATAGTAAACCTTCGTAATCTATTCAATATGAAGTTATTGTGGAGTATTAATACAATTTCATCCTGCTAATATTATAAATGTGAAAGTTTGGAAGTAGTTTGTATGTTTTGATGGATGTTTAGAGTTCCATCATGCAAAAACTAGTGGACCTATTAAGCTAAAACTGTGCATGAACTTAGCTGACACATCACATTAACATATAGATCTGATAATGCTCACATCCAATCTTAGGGCCCCATACTCCACGGGTCCTAAGTTCCAATACAAATCTTGTGCTAGGATATCATTTATAAAATCACCAGCTGTAGTTAAGACGTTTATCAGTTACTAAAAAATAAATGATATGGTAAAAGGTAAATAGAGATTTTATAGTGCTAGTTAGGTTAATATTTTAAATGCATTTTATATTTCCCGAGCGAAGCCGTGGGTAACAGATAGTATCTCAAACTAATTTATCAATATATTTTGATAAAACTAGTAATCTGAGTTTATGTATTGGTGATTTAATATAAGTTTACATTGGAAATTTTCTGAGTACACCCTGAAGAAGTATAGATACACTCTTTATTGTGAAGGTTAAACTGATCCGGGTTATTACAGAGTCATGATGAGTGAAGAAAGATGCTACTTTTCAATTCCTGTCATCCAGGAATGGATACATCCAATATTTACACTTTTGAACGTAGAAACACGTACGCCATCGTACCTGCTTCTTCAGCATCCATCCCTCGAGTGCTTTTACTGGTGGCTCGTGTGGTGGTCCAGTATGCAAAGGGTAACACATCTCTCATAAAGTGTAACGTCGCTTTATATTTATCGAGGTTTATGAAGTACAGGTAACATTTTTGTTAAAAAAGTGTACTCGGTGATAATAATGTTTTTGTTTGAATACAAATAAAAATCTGTAACATATGTGGATTTATTCGGAAAGAATAATTACCTTTAAAACCAGGTATAGGTAAATTTATACACAACATTTATTTTCTACAAAGAAACTATTTATAACTACTTATTAATTAAACAAAGAAATAGTTTAGTTGGTTTTTGTCTCTGTGAAGATCAATTCAAGCCATGTAATCTGCATATATTTGCATTCAGGAAACCTTCTAACACTGCTCACTCAGTTTTTCTCCATTTACTTGATCTATGTCGTTGGAAAATGTTGTCATCTAGAAAACGTCAGAACCATTGAGTATTACATGCTTCATTCCTTTGAAGAAAACTGCTTAGTATAAAGATACAAGTTTTCTTTTTAAATGTTTACTTATTCTATCGCACTGACTAGCAGGCTATAATATTTCTTGAGGTTAAGAAGTGGTATTTAAAAATGAAAATGAATAAAATAAAATTTCTTGTATTTATTTAAAAAAAAATTAAAAGTCCTTGTAGTAAAATAAAATAATTTAAAATTCAAAAATAAAATTAAAACTTGGTTTTGCTTGATAATCACTTCAATATTTAAAATAAAAGTAAACTGTACGATTTTTGATATTTACTGAACTTTAATTATATAAATCTTCCTTCTGTACTTCATCAGTCTGGTCTTCAACCCAATAATTTAAGCGCTTCGAACCCCAATAAATAATTGTTTTACAGACTGATCCCCTTTTTTGAAAAAAAAAAAAACAGCAAAATGAGAAATGGAGCAATGATTTGAATAAAGACTCTAAACAAAAAAAAAAACTTTTTGTACCTTCCAATCTGAAGAAATTCACGTCTCGTTGGGTAGATTAGCGACAAACCTCCAACACCAGAAATGTACTAAAATACCGCAGTCGCCCAGCGAGCGTGATTTATAAGCTTTGGACCGAAAATTCTCAAAGCCGAGAACGCCGGCCGTCACGTGACTCGGCTCCTATCCCCTCAGGCCAAGCAAACAATTAAAACTATTGTCTCCAACTTCTTTCCGATGTCCCGGACATGAAAATCGTGAGTTTTCCCAGACTTGCAAAATCAAGTAGCACCAGCAATTATTATTTGTATTTGTCAGCAACTATTCACAAAACTTCTTTTATATTATATAAATTATTTCCTTTTTACATGTCACCAATATTATATTAAAATATATAGTGTTTTAATGAAAATGAAAACGCTATAATTTTTTAACTAACTGTGATATACTTAAATAGCTGATTTTATAATATTCATACTTTGTTTTTCTTTTAATATGTCATATGTGTTTTGATGCTATTTATCTCAGTTTATATAATGCATGAGATTAAAGCTGACTTTAAAAAATGAGTTTTGTACAATTCGTACTATTTCGTTATTTTACATTAGCCAACAAGAACTAAACAATCATAAAAAGAACTGGGACATTAAGTTTTAGATCCATAACAAAATAGAGTAAATAACAAACAAAATCTTCAAAAATTAAAATATAAATCTATGGACTGGAAATTAAAAAATACAATTATTGTATTTTAGATTGTTTACACAACTTATAACAACTACAGTATGTTTGTTAGATATATAATTCTTTTTATTATTGTAAAATATTAGGATTTCAGTTTATAAAACCTAATCTTTTTAAGACCACTGAAGTATTATATGAGGTCTTTAAAGGCATTTTTACCCAAATTTGAGTAATACCTTAATCTGATAACATTAGTTTAGTGGATTTTTATGACCACAAAATTATTTTGGGGCCTCTCTCTTACCACTCGCTTAAATTCTTTATAAAGATTTATTGATCTGTGAGAGATTTACTTTTATACTTTTATTTGATCAGCATTTTGTTGTGTCTGCGACTGTACATATTTTATACTAACCAATATTTAACATGTGACATCTTTAACAACAGAATATTAATTATAAATATCAAATATTAATCGGCTAAATAGTAAAGAAAATTTCAATGAAAATAAAAGTAAAGCATATATAAATATAATAATGAAGCTCTCTCAACCTGAACAGAAACTAGGTAAATGACCCTCTTACACTACCGTTAGAGCTTGACCTACACCCTCAATTAGGTTAAGACTGTAACTGTGAGGTGGATCTAATGGGGTTATCTTGAGATGGAGCATTTGCCACATTGCCACATTACCTAAGAACTCGAGTCCTTGAATTAGACGACGGGCAGAACAAGTAATAGATGATATTTAATGAATCGATGTTTCTATTAGGCATGAGACAAACATTTTTCGTTACATTTATATTCTTTGTAAAAGTGTTTAACGATGTGTCCCGAAAAATATATTACTAATTTTACCTCTATATAAGGTACTCAAATGTTATGTGTAATCTACCTCTATTTTAAAAGCTGCTAGATTATCTGGTATATCAAAAACACCTTAATATTTATTTTGTGTTAAATGTTTGCAAAAACATTTCTTGGTAACCTGCTTAAACAACATAATTGTGTATTTTTTTAATCAAGTTATTTTCGCCCAGGAATAATGAGAGCGTTTTCTGTAAATTTGAATGATCTTTATCTCTGGTTGAAATTTGATATTGATTTTAATAGTTTCCTTTTTTCAGTGAATGATCTTACATTTTATAAAATTATTCTATTGTCCTCAAAAAGTAAAAGTTGGAAACCCTTAAAAGGACAGTTTTCTCTGAAATCTTTGTTTTTTACCATATGAAATGATTTGATTAAATGCTTGTTTGATATCGATCTCAGATTTTTGCAAGGATTCATCTAATAACATTTGCATGGATTGACTTGGCCCAGACTTGTATTTTATGGAGTGGAAGTGACAATAATGTAGGGCGGAGTGGTTCTAATCTGTTAAAAGCTTCTCTTCTTCACTTCAGGTTGAGTGCACTAATACGTGTGACTCTAATTGGACATAGAATTATGTATACCCAATAAAAATAAATACATTTAAGCTATCGTGAAGCTCAATAGAACGTAAATTTTAAGTGGTACGGAGGTTGTGGCCTAAGTAGTTTTGGAAATTTATTAATAATAAGTGAGGACATTTTCACTGTTAAAAATAATTGTACATATCTATAAACTAAAACAAAGATCTACTTAATGAAGGATGGAATTAATAAATCACGTTAAACTCACACACACTGATAGACATTTCATTAACTTACTGATTTAATTGTAACTTACAAAAATTTGATTTAAAAATTGTAATAGAACTGAAACAATTATGTTATTTCTGTTATCAGAAAACGCACTATAGGACGCACTAGTTTCATGTAATACGTTCCTCTATTTTGGATGGTCCAAATTTAATTTTATTTATTCAATTTTTCTTGTTTTCCAATACTTTTAAAATGAGGTATAACAAGACCATTGATCCTATTATAAATTTCTGAGTAAGCCGTTACCGATAACTCATCCTGAGAGTAAGCCGTTACCGATACCTCATCCTGAGAGTAAGCCGTTACCGCTACCTCATCCTGAGAGTAGGCCGTTACCGATACCTCCTCCTGAGAATAAGCCGTTTCAATTACCTCATTCTGAGAGTAAGCCGTTACCGATACCTCATCCTGAGAGTAAGCCGTTACCGATACCTCATCTCTTCTTCACTTCAGGTTGAGTGCACTAATACGTGTGACTCTAATTGGACATAGAATTATGTATACCCAATAAAAATAAATACATTTAAGCTATCGTGTAGCTCAATAGAACGTAAATTTTAAGTGGTACAAAGGTTGTGGCCTAAGTAGTTTTGGAAATTTATTAATAATAAGTGAGGACATTTTCACTGTTAAAAATAATTGTACATATCTATAAACTAAAACAAAGCCGTTACCGATACCTCATCCTGAGAGTAAGTCGTTACCGATACCTTATCCTGAGAGTAAGCCGTTACCGATACCTCATTCTGAGAGTAAGCCGTTACCGATACCTCATCCTGAGAATAAGCCGTTACCGATACCTCATCCTGAGAATAAGCCGTTACCGATACCTCATCCTGAGAATAAAACGTTACCGATACCTCATCCTGAGAGTAAGCCGTTACCGATAACTCATCCTGAGAGTAAGCCGTTACCGATACCTCATTCTGAGAGTAAGCCGTTACCGATACCTCATCCTGAGAGTAAGCCGTTACCGATACCTCATCCTGAGAGTAAGCCGTTACCGATACCTCATTCTGAGAGTAAGCCGTTACCGATACCTCATCGTGAGAGTAAGCCGTTACCGATACCTCATCCTGAGAGTAAGCCGTTACCGATACCTCCTCCTGAGAATAAGCCGTTCCGGACACCTCATCCTGAGAGTAAGCCGTTACTGATACCTCATCCTGAGAGTAAGCCGTTACCGATACCTCATCCTGAGAGTAAGCCGTTACAGATACCTCATCCTGAGAGTAAGCCGTTACCGATACCTCATCATGAGAGTAAGCTGTTACCGATACCTTATCCTGAGAATAAGCCGTTACCGATACCTCATCCTGAGAGTAAGCCGTTACCGATATCTCATCCTGAGAGTAAGCCGTTACCGATACCTCATCCTGAGAGTAAGCTGTTTCCGATACCTCATCCTGAGAGTAAGCCGTTACCGATACCTCCTCCTGAGAATAAGCCGTTCCGGACACCTCATCCTGAGAGTAAGCCGTTACCGATACCTTCTCCTAAGAATAAGCCATTTCAATTACCTCATTCTGAGAGTAAGACGTTACCGATACCTCATCCTGAGAAAAAGCCGTTACCGATACCTCATACTGAGAGTAAGTCGTTACCGATACCTTATCCTGAGAGTAAGCCGTTACCGATACTTCATTCTGAGTGTAAGCCGTTACCGATACCTCATCGTGAGAGTAAGCCGTTACCGATACCTGATCCTGAGAGTAAGCCGTTACCGATACCTCCTCCTGAGAATAAGCCATTCCGGACACCTCATCCTGAGAGTAAGCCGTTACCGATACCTCATCCTGAGAGTAAGCCGTTACCGATACCTCATCCTGAGAGTAAGCCGTTACCGATACCTCATCGTGAGAGTAAGCCGTTACCGATACCTCATCCTGAGAGTAAGCCGTTACCGATACCTCCTCCTGAGAATAAGCCGTTACCGATACCTCACCCTGAGAGTAAGCCGTTACCGATACCTCATCCTGAGAGTAAGCCGTTACCGATAGCTCATCCTGAGAGTAAGCCGTTAGCGATACCTCCTCCTGAGAATAAGCCGTTCCGGACACCTCATCCTGAGAGTAAGCCGTTACCGATACCTCATCCTGAGAGTAAGCCGTTACTGATACCTCATCCTGAGAGTAAGCCGTTCCGGACACCTCATCCTGAGAGTAAGCCGTTACCGATACCTCATCCTGAGAGTAAGCCGTTACTGATACCTCAGCCTGAGAATAAGCCGTTCCGGACACCTCATCCTGAGAGTAAGCCGTTACCGATACCTCACCCTGAGAGTAAGCCGTTACTGATACCTCATCCTGAGAGTAAGCCGTTACCGATACTTCATCGTGAGAGTAAGCCGTTACCGATACCTCATCCTGAGAGTAAGCCGTTACCAATACCTCCTCCTGAGAATAAGCCGTTCCGGACACCACATCCTGAAAGTAAGCCGTTACCGATACCTCATTCTGAGAGTAAGCCGTTACTTACACCTCATCGTAAGAGTAAGCCGTTACCGATACCTCCTCCTGAGAATAAGCCGTTCCGGACACCTCATCCTGAGAGTAAGCCGTTCCGATACCTGATCCTGAGAGTAAACCGTTACCGATACCTCATCCTGAGAGTAAGCCGTTACCGATACCTCCTCCTGAGAATAAGCCGTTCCGGACACCTCATCCTGAGAGTAAGCCGTTACCGATACCTCATCCTGAGAGTAAGCCGTTACCGATACCTCATCCTGAGAGTCAAAAATTTAAAACTGGAAGGTGCCTGCAAACAGATTTCAAGTATCAACAGGTACATTAAGGACGGTAGTAATGTGGGGTAGGGGAGGTATGCAAGGCCTCTTTTCAGCCACCCTGTATAAAACTGATTCGTCCATGGGTATTTACATTTAAGTCCATTAGATTTTCTGGTGGTAGTCTTTTCTTGACCAAATCCAAAACCAAATCCAAATTCAAAACCAAAATCGAGTGTTTTAAAAATGTTAGGGTAACAAATTCAAAAAATTGATTTTTGGACAATTTAAAACCACCATAAACCCCCTTCCCATCGTCCGATCTTTCTGGTTTTCGAATTTAATGTCATGAATGTTTCTTTACACGTTCATGCCAAATTTCATCGAAATCGGATGTTTTTATGAAAAGTTATCGAGTTAACGGACCTATATATAAATTTGAACAAATAGTGTTTTTGGCATCTGGGGACCTCAAAACAAAACGCTATCATGGTCTCGGGCTTAAGTCTCACCATGAGACCTATTAATTTCTTCTTCCTTAGAGGAAATTCGCTAAAAAAAAAACATGATATTTTACGTGAGGAATATTCGATTGGCTTACTACAAGGCAAAAGTGTAAAAAGTAACTAATAACCAGGAATAGAGTTAAATTTCGTTAAATTTACTTTCCGTATACATGGAATTCTCTATTCTGTGTTCATAAATAAAACTTGTAAATTTTTAAGTAGTTCTATAACATACAAGAGGGAAAAAGTAGGATTAAATATGCATTTCACTTCATTCCGAACCACAAGTACAACTAAACAACCGAATGCGAACGTTGAATTTTGGCCACATGGACCACATATGGACTCTATGTTATCCAAGGTAATTATGGATACCAACAATGTTATTTCTCGTTTTTATGAACATATTTTTATACAATTTGATAGTGGCTTTATGCAATTGTAATCTATGTGCTGTTATTTGTTTACTCCAATATTATTCTTATGGATAGTAAATAAAATATTAACCTCTTGTCTTTTTAAAGAATATATTTTAATAAAACTTGGTATGTGGCTTCATGTGGTAGTGAGGCTAATGTATGCACTGGATACTTGCTGAGATTGCAGATTTCCTGTTACAATTTTATAATTTCTTTGTAGAGTTGGCATTGATAAGAAAAGGTGAATTTGCTATCGGTCTGGTTATAACTTGAGTATACTGTAAAAGACACAGTATTCTGAGAGATAATTTATTGAATAATTACGTAATGGAAAGACGAGTCTCTTTTATATACCTAAACGAATACCAAATGTGCATCGAGTGGGTGGAATTAATAATACTTGTTTTAAACTTGCAAAACATAATTATTTAATTGAAACTTACAAAATTAAATTATGTTAAATAAGCTTCTAGCTGCTAGTTGTGAAGCTTAGCATGCAGATGCTACGAGAACTTGGCCAAACACACTTTAAATTATTAAAGTGTGACGGTATCTGTTGGTGGAATAACCTGCTGCATGTGTTGTCAGCACTAGTGTAAAACACCCTAGTTTCCAAGTAAACACCATTAAAAAGTTTAAAACGTCTGATTAAAAAGTTTGAACCGATGAATAAATATAATAATTAAATTTAAATTTGTATGACTTAATGACATGATGTCTTATGATTAAATCGCATGGAAATATATTTCACTAAACGACATTGATAAATAAATAAAATAATGAACTAGACGATTCATTTAATAATAGTGCTTGTTCGACTAAAAGGTCATCACACGATTTTATACTCTAAGTGTATTTTATAAAATTGTAATGACATTGTATACTAGTTGAAATTAAAGGTTTATGAGAAACGTCAAGAAGGTGTAAGGTAAATTTTTTAACCTAACGTGTTAAATTACCTGACCACTACAAAATGTAAATAAATAACAAGTAATGATTGGTTCCAGTTAAGTTTTCATTTGGAAAAAACGGGTTTTAATTTAATGAGAAGTACATTAAAAAATAAATAAATTCATGGTCCACGGGCTAGGTCACCACTTCCAAAGCGGTACTCTAATCTCTAGCATTATCCGGCAATGCATATTGGTAAAACATATCGGAGCGAATCAAACCATACCTATAAATAGACACGGTGAAATCAATACAATACAATATCTGACGTCCGTCAAGTGTGCCTAGCACTAGACAATTGTCTCTGACATTCCATTATGGGGTGGGGACAAACTTCTCTAGCTTCATGCTTTTCACGAAATACATAATTAATGTTATATATTTTTCGTTAAGTCTTGTTTATCAACATAATATAAAAAAGTCAAATTAATCTTGATATTTGTAATAAGAGGTTACAGTCAAAATATCGACTTAGTATTTAAGAAATTAGAACTGGGGAAGAGAAACAAATTGTATGAAGTTTCAGGACTTGAACTATACCGACAGACATCAATCGTCTTTATGTTAGGTTTTGTAATGGGTTTTGCTTTAGATATTTAATTTTCCTGACCTTTTGGCTGATTTTGTCGATCTATTATTTGGAATGTGTTGTCGCTATTAACCGTGGTAGCGACAATAAGAGGTCAGGGGATGTGAGGCAGCCACAATAACAACCTCATATCCAAATCTAGTTAAATATAAGTATTCGTATAATATTTATCGATATAAGCACTAGTGTTGCTAAGGAAATCGTATTTTGTATTATACATTCTCTATAGAAGTGATGGATAAATTCATGCTAACATGTTGCAGCATGTTACATTTATAATGAGAGGTATATTTGTCTTTGCTCTAGTGGCTACCGAGTTATGGTTCAACTTCCACTTTCTACATCAAATTTCAAAATTGTAATTCCATATTTTGAAACAGCTCTATTAATTATATTAAAATCGTTGGAGTTTCAATTTTTAAATACCCCCCGTCGCAGCAAACCTGCGTACTCAGCGAATTTCCAATGCATTGATATGTTTCTCACTAGTACATAAAGCCACTCACCAATTTTGACAAAAATACATTCATAAATAAGTGATTTATTACATTTTATTTATTCCCCATAAGAATAACATTAGGACTGAGTACGCAGGTTTGCTGCAACGAGGAAGATAAGAAATGAGTTTTTATGCAATTATCAATATAACTGAACCAGGTGAAGCTACTTACCATGTTTTATTAATTTATGTTCATAATTAAGGGAGATATAAAACTTTACTTATTCTCCATAAGAATAACATTAGGGCTGAGTATGCAGGTTAGCTGCTACGGGGACAATCAACAAAACATTTATTTTTTGTGCAATTATCAATATACCAGTACAACATGAAGCCACATACCAAATTTCATCAATATACATTCATAAATAATCAAGATATCAAATTTTATTTATTCTCCATAAGGATAACATTGGACAACGTACTGTGTTTAGCACTTTGAATATCTCTGCAACGGTTTGACGTAGAATCACAATTTAAACACCAAAATGATTGTTTTGTGGAGCTGAAGTGATTGGTAAAAGAAAATGTGAAGTTTAAAGTAAAATTAACTGAGGAAAAGCCAAAAACCTTTTTCCCATAAGATTAACATGGGAGATTTTATGAGCATGTTTTTTGGATTTTTTCCGCAACCACTTAACCTAGGTTAATAATTCAAAATACCATATTATTTGTTTTTTTAAGCTCTATAACATGGTCTAAACCAAAATTAAGTGTTTTAAAAATTTTAGGGTAAAAAATGCAAAAACTGATTTTTGGAAAATTTAAAACCCCCATAAACCCCCCTTCCCATGGTCCGATTTTTCTGGTTTTCGAACTTAAAGTCATAAATGTCAGTTTACACATTTGAGCCAAATTTCATCGAAATCGGACGTTTTTTACTCAAGTTATCGCATTCACGGACACATATATAGATATATATATATATATATATATATATATATATATATATATATACATATATATAAATTTGAACGAATATTGTTTTGGACATCTGGGGACATCAAAACAAAAAGTTATCATGGTCTCGGGCTTAAGTCTTACCATGAGACCTACGGTAATAGCTTCTTCCCTATAGGGGAAATTCGCTAAAAGGGCAAAACTGTACTGCTAAATTATGTATATATTTCTTTAATTGTTACAATAGCGTAGAATTGTTACCTAGCATATGACAATTATATTCATAAGCAATTTAAACAAATTTGATCTGAACTGTTCGCTGCATTTTCATACTTAAGAGGATTACGAAAATTGGCATAAGTTGTTTCGCTAGATTTTAAAATAATTTAGAAGAAAAATATTAATAAAACCAATGAATTCCCAATTTAAAATGTTTAGCATTATATGCGTCCAAGATTGACAAGTTAACGATTTATTTCCGTGAAATAATTTGACACGTGTTTTGCTCATCGCTAACAGGAAATTGAAGTTCCCGACGTTAAAATAACTTTTTAGATTTTTATAAGAAACCATTAGAGATTTTCATTCGTTTCCTCGAGGATATTTGTTCAAGAATAGAGAAAAACAACCGACGTTTTCGTTTTAACCTCTTAATCTCCCATTCATTTTAAAGCTCCTATTTCCATGCGGGTGGACAATGATACCGTTTCTTGGCACTACCCTGGAACGGTTCAGACTGATTTAAGTTCTGCTCACTCCATATTCCTATAAAATGTCAAGCCTAATTAGATTTATCGTCAAACTAATAACACTAATAACTAATATATATATATATATATACATATATATAAATTTGAACGAATATTGTTTTGGACATCTGGGGACATCAAAACAAAAAGTTATCATGGTCTCGGGCTTAAGTCTTACCATGAGACCTACGGTAATAGCTTCTTCCCTATAGGGGAAATTCGCTAAAAGGGCGAAACTGTACTGCTAAATTATGTATATATTTCTTTAATTGTTACAATAGCGTAGAATTGTTACCTAGCATATGACAATTATATTCATAAGCAATTTAAACAAATTTGATCTGAACTGTTCGCTGCATTTTCATACTTAAGAGGATTACGAAAATTGGCATAAGTTGTTTCGCTAGATTTTAAAATAATTTAGAAGAAAAATATTAATAAAACCAATGAATTCCCAATTTAAGATGTTTAGCATTATATGCGTCCAAGATTGACAAGTTAACGATTTATTTCCGTGAAATAATTTGACACGTGTTTTGCTCATCGCTAACAGGAAATTGAAGTTCCCGACGTTAAAATAACTTTTTAGATTTTTATAAGAAACCATTAGAGATTTTCATTCGTTTCCTCGAGGATATTTGTTCAAGAATAGAGAAAAACAACCGACGTTTTCGTTTTAACCTCTTAATCTCCCATTCATTTTAAAGCTCCTATTTCCATGCGGGTGGACAATGATACCGTTTCTTGGCACTACCCTGGAACGGTTCAGACTGATTTAAGTTCTGCTCACTCCATATTCCTATAAAATGTCAAGCCTAATTAGATTTATCGTCAAACTAATAACACCCATTTTTAAACACATTGTTCCTGAGCAAAATCTGAACGATTTGTAGCGTACGAAACCGTATATATTTTAAATTAATTAATAATGGTCTTTGTCAGTAACAAAGCTAAACAAGGCATAGCACATATTATACATTATTAATTAATTAATATTTTATTTAAATTATGAAAGATTTAAAATAGTGATAATAAATACAACCAATTTCCAACTACTTTGGGTTAATATTATTAAAAGAATTATTGCAGTAATTTTCCATCACTGATCAGTGAAAACAGTTTCACATTTCAGGATCTGCAATCTGATCCCTTATCCAGTTGAGAAAAATACCTAAAATAACAAAATCATACAAAATATTAGTGGCACAATCAAGGGAAAGCTGAAAAAACAACAAAAAAAACTAAAACAGAGGACTGTAAACGAAATAAAAATGAAAATGAAATCAAACACGAAAGCCAGGTACAGAACGGAACAAAAGTCAATTTACGGGACTATACAGCATGACTACTCAGTGAGACGCAATAGTTAATTGAAACATAAAATCCCCATCACTAACAATGATATAATTAACACAGCCTGGAATAATAATGTGAAATGTTCCAGTGTAGTTGAATCCCAACTTCTGTTTATATAAGGCTGAGATGTATGTGGTCTATTACTGACGTGCGGTGCTATAAAATGCTGTTTATTTAGAACACAATAACTGTACACTGTACTATCCCGAATATTGCACTTGAGGTAGTCGCCATCAGCCGTTTATGTATCCCTTAGGATAACAGCCTGACAGTGCAAACCCATCTCGTAACACAGGCTTAGTACAAAACATAAATTACATCATGTTGTGTTAATATTTAAATAATAATAACAAGGTATATTGGTTATTGTTGATTGCAAATATAACATTGTAACATCGTGATACGGTTATTCATCCAATCGTTTGATTTACAACACTCTAAATATGGCGGGAATCAGTTACAATGTAAATTTGTTGTTAACGCAGTTATTGACACGGACCGTTATAAAATCTCTGCATTTATTCCAAAGGGCACTTTAAAAGCCAATTTAAAATGTACGTCAACTAAACATTTATTTATATATAGTCGCGTTTTAGTATTATTTATTTATTGGTGAATTTCCTTTAGAAAAGTGAACTATTATCATGACCCGCACGGTAAAAATTACGCCCGGGACCACCATAGAAGTTCCTAACGTGAACCCATGAACACGTTTTGAGGGGTCGCTAAAAACTTTATATTTATATATAATAAACAAAAAGTAAATAAACTTGAGTACCCTGGTAAAATAATTTTAATTACACCGACACGTGTTTCAGCTCTTAAGCCATGTTCACAGTGTTAGTTATAATACTGAACCTTATTTTAAAACTAATCCTTATCAACAAGAGTAAATATTTTCACATGAGATTATAAATTATATGAGTTATATATATCAAAATTATCAAATTGGCAAAGATAAAATTTTAAACTTGATGCAAGTCCAGACAAAAAACCCAATTTTCGACCAAATAATACACATTAGAAGTGCTCCTAACAACCTGCACTGATAAAAATTCATCATGTGATTTATAATCACATGTGAAAATCTTTACTCTTGTTGACAAGGATTAGTTTTAAAGTAAGGTTCGGTATTATAACTAACACTGTGAACATGGCCTAAGAGCTGAAACACGTGTAAGTGTAATTAAAATTATTTTACCAGAGTACTCAAGTTTATTCACTTTTTGTTTATTATATTTATCAGTAGCCCTAATCTGTGAATTTAATGGTTTGATGTATATATGTGTGTGTGTTTGTGTGTGTGTGTGTGTGTGTGTGTGTGTGTGTGTGCGTGTGTGTGTGTTTGCACTCTAGCGGTCGCATTGTTTGTCTGATTTACTTCAAATTTGGTAGAGATATTCCTTTTTATAATCAGTTGGACAAGTTCGTTGGGAAAAACAATCGGAAAACTCTAACCCACTTTTTTGGGGATTTTAAGTTTTCAAATTTTGCGTTTTTGAGCCCAAAAAGGGTCAGAAAAGCCCCAAATGTACACTTATTGCACATTAAATCATTGTACGTAAAACGCCAAAGATGTTAAGCCCTTTCCCGTCATTCTAGCACAAGTACTTATTGAGTTATTAAAGAAAATGTTAATTTTCAAAATTCAGTACGTTGTCTTATGGGGATTTTACACTGGAAAAGGCTGTTTTTCATATCTTAATATCGTTTTATCCCAATACCCCTATACCAACTTGTTATCCCGAATATACCTCCTTTTAACTTTATAATGTACAACATTGGCATCCTATTAGTGAATTTAAATATAACCAGGAACATCAAAACAGCCAAAAAATAACATTTTTCAATGTTCAAAAAAAGTGTAACCAGTGTTTGTTTAAACCCTTTATTTGATCTTTTTAAGGTTTAAATGCGGAAATTCACTTCCCTCACGTCAGCGTGCCGCGTGCGATCTCGTTTTAAAAATTTAAAACTCCGATGAAACGTTTAGTTTTTCTTCGCATATAGCAGGGTTTAAAGATGCGGTATGTTACTCTGAGTTATAATAACAAAAAACAAGCAACAAGTTGTTCTAAAACCCGTCCGATTAATAAAATATTTTGTTTCATAAACAGACCGTTCTTATGCGTTACATATTACATTTGGATCACGTTACTTTAATTTAAATAAAAAACAAATCCCTTTATCCTTTCACCGCGTTTCTTTTTTAGCGTTTTCTAACAATCCCTTTATACTTTAAGAAATAAAGTTGATTTTTAAAGTTAATATAAAAGTTAAGTACATTAGTAGTGTGGGTTTGCCGGTTTTGCGCCGGAAGTGACGTCACATCCGGTCAGTGACCGGATGCGCTGAGTGAAAAAATACGTCATCTGAGGCTGAGCCAGTGACGTAGGCGGTTTTGTGACGAAATGAGTAAAAGTTCAAAGTTCAAGGTCACGGTGAAGTTTTTTTAAAAAAATCTACCTCGCACTCGTAAAACGATTGTGATTCGATAGTTAATCGATAATAAATATCGAATGAAACAATCGAATGAAGCAATCGAATGATACGAGTGCGAGGTAGTACAATTACAAATATTACTTTATTTTATTAACAATAAGTCATATTACAAATATTACTTTATTTTATTTACAATAATTCATGTTTACAATAGTTCCCCGTTGTTGGTTGTCATCGATGTTGTTGATCCGGACGAGTTGCGGCCATCACTTTGCTTTTTGAAGAAAGACGGTAGATACTTCGTTCCCTGCGCAGAGTCCATGTTGTTTTTTGATGCGTAAAGTTCCAAAGATAAATCGTAACCGGACGCAATAAGAAGTCTTAACTCTTCACTAAACACCTCGAGGTCTTGGTAAGTCGCAAGATGAATAGAGTCATAATGAATACACCTAATTTTAATGGACATTTTAATATAATGTTTTACGTTTGTGAAGAGCACTCGATGTTCACCAGTCGAGAGCCGGAGGTGTACTGACTATTCGCTAGCTAGCGTTTTGGTATCAAACAAAATGGTGGGGGTAAAAGTGTGGTGGGGCGGAGCAGATGGCGGGCGGCAGATGGCAGGCGGCAGGTGGCAGCTGGTGCGAGGCAGATGGTTGCTACTACATTCGCCGCCACAGTAATGCAATCCTTTGGCGTAATTCTTGTATTTTATCTTGTCGGTTCATTTGATACGTTTTACATCTACATATGCAATAGCTAAAACACTTGCACTTACGACAAGCTTTCCCGTCAACTTGATCGCCTGGTATTTTAAAGCATTGTAACTCGCAACAATATGTCTTCAAATTGTTATCGAAAAATAAATTGTTCATAGGTGGCACCGACATGTTAGCTGCAGCGTGTGTTAGACAAGACTGAGACTAACTTCACTGCTCCCTCTCTTTTATACCTCTTCATAAGTTAACCCTGAATGAAAGTTCAAGGTCACCCATTCGAATTTTAAAAAAAAAAGCAACACAGCAGTATATAAAATAATATACTGCTGTGTTGCTGTTTTCTTTATTTTTTTCATATTTTTTTCTTTATTAAACAAACATTTTACAATACAATAAACTTAAGTTTAACATTGATGACTAGAAATACAAACAATAAAATACAAACAGAGACATTATGTACAAGGATGCATGATGTGCAGAGTGAGTTCCGTTGAGTTGTTGCCGCTTACACCGTGTGATACCAAATACAACGTCCCCGGTTGAATATCTCGCAAATCTTCATTCTGTAGCAGTTGAACAAATCGTTTTGGAAGAAATACTTGAAACTTCGGCTCATCTCCTGAAGTTAAAGGTGCTTCGCTCAATGAAACTAGAATTGCTTCTCCATGTGTGGTTTCCACTTTCTTGATGTTATGAATAATGTAGTGTTTTTGTTCTTTTAATTCTGAACACTTTTTAGTTAGCAGAAGGTCGGATTTTGAATGAGTGTTGAATTGATCAACCAGTGTTTGTAGAAACTGTTGTGATGCCATCTTCGTCAGTGGTGGTTGCGATGTCTTCTGTGATGTTGCCTCTTCGGAGTCTCGAATAATACTCGTGCCGGAGCGGTGTTGGATCCTCGTATTTATAGGCCCCGCTACCCCCACCACATTCCGGTTCTTTGCTACCCCCACCACATTTCTGCGTTTGTTCCAAGTAAGCAGCCAAACGATATGCGTTGTGCAATGCGCAGTTTGATTGTCCGTGTTTAGGATCTTTTGCAGCAACACAAATATTACCGAGATTAATGTTAAAGTCCTTACCGATAGTTATATCGAAAACATCACCGTGCGTGTACTTTTGTATCCAGTTCCTTTTTTCTAATCCTCTTGTGTATATATGTGAATATTGTTTGCAAAAGTTAAACATAATACTGTGCAGATTACTGTAGCTTATAAATCCTTCATACCAATGTATGTGATGAAAGTAGTTTGTTATCCATTTGTTTGTACTTTTTGCTTTGGCGTTAAGGTTGTTAAAAGAAAAAGGAGCTTCAAACGTGAATGGGTAAACTACAAATGTAAGCAAGTCTAAAATTACTAATTCCTTGATAATAAACCTATCATCATTATTTCGAAATGCTTGAAATTCTATTACACAAGGCTTTACACTCACTTCTTCATCCCCTCCGCTCATCATGACACCTAACGATCAACTAAACTGTTTTCCACACCACGGTAGGTTAAATACCAGGCCGTACAGTTGCAGGCGCGTTGGTGTATATTTAACGTGGGCACCGTCCCCAATAGGCCTACCCCACGTGTGTTCTTCTTTACTAAGTTAAACTTTAGTCTTTTTTAACTTCCTCTTCTCGTGTTTCGTTTTCTTCATCTTCTTTTTTCTCCGTTTCTTCTTCCTCTGTTGTTTCTTCTGTAGCTTCTGTAGCGATTTCTACAAGTGGTTCAAAATCCTTTAACTTTCTCCACATGCAAACTTCATGAGGTATTCTATTAAAAATAGATGTGTCCACAGGTCCGTACACGATGGTGCTATCAGGTTGTTTTTCCAAAGTATCGACCAAATATTCTTTAATAATAGCGCTTGCAAATACCAACTGTCTCATGTACCTTGTAATAGGTTCTGTTGCGTAGTTTAAAACGTAGAATTCTTCACGTGACAGTAGAATCTTATTTTCATGTTGAGTCAAGTCTCTAATTCGCACTTGTAGTTGTCCGCGATGTTTAACAATATCGATTTCATTGTCACAATCCAAAAGTCGAATATGTGTTTTTCTTCCACACAAACTGTTAGTTAAATAACATTCTATTAAATGTACATGTTTCAAAAATGACTCCCAAGCATTTTGCGAAAATAAAACCTTTTTTGTTCCATGGTGTAGAATTACTGTAGGGGAATAATCTAATGACTTTATCAATCCAACTGATACACTTTTACTGATGCATGCTGAGATGGGGTAAAAGATTCGCAAAAACACTTCAGTTAAAATGTGAGGAGGAATATTTTCTTCAACTTTCTTCTTCCTCTTTGGTACTACCTTTGATGGGTCTGCATTATTTTCCTCCTCTCTATCTCTTTTACCAAACTTTAAAAATGCAGTTATTTCCTTGATGATTTCTTCTTCACTAGTATTATCACGTTCCAATAACGGTGCTACCTCTGCATCACCTTGTACAACAGATGGAGAACTCATTTTGTAGAAGATGTTGCCCATGCGACGATAGACGATCAACTGAAGACCTGCATTGTTGCTCCGCTATTTATAGGTTAGCGACAGTGGCGGTGCCGGTGGTGGTACAACGTTTTACAATACCGTCTTTACGATACCAGTCAACGGTGTGTATGTAACAATTTTATCGTGCAAAATTAAACAATACGCAGATGTATTTGCAGGTACGTTTTCTTGAAATTCCATTTCTATTTTTATATCAACACTAGACGATTTTACAGATTCGTTTTGTTTGGAGCAATCAATTACAACAATCGGAGCTTTCGATTCAAACTGTACGGGAGATAGTAGAGGTGTGTTTGTTTTGCCGTAATATGAATTTTGGAACCTAGCGTACATATCGTATAAAACACTGTACCTTTTTTTATCAAAAGAGATATTAAAGTTGTCGTAGGGAAAGAATTGTGAATTCAGGAACACTTTACAGTTTGTTAATTTACAATGGTCAAATTCACCAGCATTTTCAGTTAATATACTTTTTTTCTTTGTTTGTAATCCAAAGATTACATATCTCGCTTTTTCCAAATGAGTAGAAGTTTTTACAGTCCATGTATGCCGTTGTGTTGAAGGTAAAACGGGGTATTCATGAAACTCCCAGCTTCTGAATGGCATTACAATGTCTCGATCTGATTTTAACTTTCTTAATAATGTAATCCTGTGTTCATCATTTAGTCGCACATGTGGTACTCTCCAAACAATCTTGTCTAATGTTAGTTTCCAGTCTAAATTGGCTTCAGTTGTTCCAGCAGATGCTTTAATAATATCATTATCGTTTGATGACCTTAATAAAACTAGTTCTTGTTTTACATTTATTATTATTCTTCTGTAATCTTCAGCAAATCCTAAAAGTAATCTTAAAGGTACGTAAAAATCAAAGTTTCCCGAAGCGTCAGGAGTAATTATACTTTTGTCTGGTGCAACCCATCCTGCAACAGCTAACAGATTCTTCTCATTTGGTGTTAAAGACGCTAATC